>WBMV01009137.1:276561-380022 GCA_013396655.1 Campylorhamphus procurvoides | reverse complement strand
CTCCCCTCCCTCCCTCCTGCATTGCCTCTTCTCTCCTTGCCTCCCTCTCCTCCCTCCCTTCTTCTCTTCCTTCCCTCCCTCCTTCACTGCCTCCTTCCCACCCTCTATGCCGTCCTTCCCTCTCTCTCCCCGTCTCCCTCCCTCCCTCTCCCTTTTTCCTCTTGTTCTTCACTTACGGGCCGTGTTGTCCCTCCTGCCCTTACAGGGACAGACACCTTGTGCGACCTGTTTACTGAAGCATGAGCTTGTTTTGGGCTGGATTTTTTTTTGTGGGGGTGGAGAGATCATGTGTTTTTTGTTCATTTACCTTCACCTAAAGGTCACATCTCGTTTTTAATGAGAAAACTTACCGTTACTGTCATTTTTCCACGTGTGGTGTGGTTAACAGGTGCTAAGGATATTGTGTTCCCTACTGGAACACAACCAGTTGTGTTGTTTAGAAATTGTGTGTGTTACCGTACGTCATGGGATCAGACTGGTTTGGGTTGGAAGGAACCCTAAAGACCATCTAGTTCCAATGCCCCTGCCACAGGCAGAGACACCTTCCATTAGACTAAGTTGCTCAGAGCTCCATCCAGCCTGGCCTTGAGCACTTCCAGGGATATGTCAGTGTGTGATGTGTGAGCAAATATGTAGGTCTTATGTTTAAGTGCTTATGTATGATAAGCAACAAAGAAAATGACCACAATCCAGACTGAAAGTATCTGTTCATGAGAATGGCATGGTTTGGATTCCTTCACCCCTGTTGTCCCTGAGGTTAATGGTCATCCTTAATGGGGAAGAATAATTAAAAAAACAGGCTAAGGCCTTTTTGCCAGTTGCATAAACCAGATGGATTTGTGCAGGTCCCTTGTTCCAGTACAGCAGAACAGCCCTAATTGCATTCTTACGTGTGTTCCTCACCTGGAAAAGGCTCAAAGCACTTACCATGGGTGTTCTACACTGCCATAATGTACCTGTTCAGGGTGATGTTCAGGCTCTGTTGGGTATGATGCAGGACTGTAATGGATATAAATGTATTAATGAGCTTAAAGGAGGCTGGCAGAGTGATCCCTTAGATTTGGGATTGGGTGTCGCTCGAGGTGCTGCACACAGCTCATGGTGAGTGATGTTGTGGGCTTTCTTCATTTCAGTATGGGCCATGTGTAGTCCTTATAGTGGATGTGACACGTACTCTTGGGGGGCTCTTTTCTACAGAGAAATAAAGAAAAAGCACTTCTAAACTGCTGTAGTTTTGAGCACTTAGTACTTCTTAGTGTTCGAAATTTATTCTTAATTGCTGTAATGTTCTAGGTAATTATGTACAAAATAGTGTCTATTACAGAGAAGCAAGGAACCTTACATTCCCTGTTCTAGGGGTCTCGTTTCTGTCTTGGAGAAAATGAGTTGCATTCTTTAGTCTTCCCGCATCTGAAATGGAACATAGGAATAGTTGCCTGCAAATTTTGATACTCCAGGTGCAATTTTGGCATCCTTCTGCCTTAGTTAGGGTTTGTTCAGGGGTGAAAGGGTGTATTTTGTGGTTTGGTTTGGTGGGGTTTTTTTCCCCCAAAGTAAGGACTTCACTGTAAACCCCCTGGCGTTACTGTAGTTATGCAGGGAAGAAAGTTCTTTTTCTGTAGGGCAGTTTATTTCTGTTTCTGTATGTGCATGTCTATACTGGACTGCATTGTACTGGGACTGCAATAACTGCGTTCTGGTGTCAGAGCTGCATGGCTTGATTCTGCAGGTATGCTTAAAGCAAAGCTGATGTTTGTGAGCTTTGGGATTCTGATCTCCACTGTACCCTTTAGGCAGACTTCCCTAATATGTTTTAGCTGTATTTTCGTACATAAAAGGTTTGCATATTTTCTGAGTAAATGCTCATGTTTCTTGCAGGCTTTTTTTTAGACTAATATGGAAGAGGATACTGTTCAGCAATAAATAGCAACAAATGCAAATCTACTCTTCTTCTGTAAAACTTGGTGTCATCCAGCTGGCCTCAAAATGCCAAATACAGTATGACATTTGTCTTCATTTTATTGTAGTATAGTATAGTACAATCTACTAAGCTTTTCTCTGAACTAATGTATCTGATTATGTTGAATCAGTGAATGATTCACTTAAAACTAGTCATGGTTTGCTACGTGCCAGCTTCCAATTTTCACCTAAATAATTCATCATCTCTTTCTGCTGTTCCCCAGAGCCTCATGGACCATAGTTTTTAAATTGTTGCTAAAAAAAAATTAAAAATATATCAAATGGGGCCATAGTTGGGCTGGAAGTACCTTATGGAGTGAGAGGCTTGTATTAGGCTGCATCCCCGGGCATGATGGTGTTGAAGGGTGACTGCTGTCCAAATGATTTGCATCTTCTGCCAGCCATGGCTGAAACCACAAGGGTAAGGATTCAGGTTGAGTCTAGAAAAAGAAACAATATGACTCCTTTCCTGTCCATACTTATCCTTCCCGTCTCAACAATCCCTCTAGTTTATTCTGTCCTGTTACTAGAAGATAATCTACTAAGGGAAAACGTTTTATTTAGGTTGCATCAGTGAAGTGCTGTAATAGTTTTGAACTAGTAAGGAAGAATTTGTGAAAAAGATAAATACAAAGTACAGTGGCTCTAGTTGATAATAAGAAAGTAAAAACCAAAGTTAATACCTAAGCAAAATATTTCTGACCAAAAATATTTTGGAAATATAACTGGGGTCCTTAGTGTTGTTTATTACTAGTTGTGCAATAAAAAAGTAGTATGCATCTCTTTCTTGTCTAATGATGAATTCCAAGTATGCATGGGAGACGGAGATCTGCAAGTTCAAAGAACATGGAATTGCAGTGTTTAGAGTGATCTGTTCACTACCTACAGGTACTATTTCCTTTGCTAATTAAGTAAGGTGTGTTTAAATAGAAAATGTGATTTGTTTTTTTTCCCTTGTCTAGCTCCTGTGATACTAAGTAGACAAAAGTACTTATAATGGAGATGTCCCAGTTTCTTCCAGAAGTGGCTTGGTGTAACATCCAGACTAAAATATAGCAACTTATTATTTAATAAACACAACTTGTATAATAATAAAGCAATAAATAAAGAAAAAGTGCTTACCAGATGTTAAAACAATAATAATGTAAATCTGAGTAAGTACAGTGAAATGTTAATGTGTATTAATATTACTGTGATATTTAACCCAGTTTAAAAAAAAATCACTAGAGAGAATGTTGTATTTTAAATAATAAAATCTGGTGTTGTTTTCTATGTGCAGAATAAAATAATGCCATTATTCTGATATATTAATTGTTAATAGTTTGCCATCTGTTTTAAGAAAGATGTGTAGAAATATAAATCTTAAGCAATCAATGCAACTATGAAATTTCTTTAAAAGAAGCTTTATGATCCTTGGTGTTACATATTAATTTATGTATGATCTTGTAGACAATCCCTGGCTTGCTTCCATCCAGGCTGCTGTCTTCCCAGGAGGAAGCAGAGAATGGCTTAGTGATTCTTGCTAGCTGCAGCCCAACTCGGAGCACAGTGCAGGAAAAGACCTTATCTAAAGGTGCAGAGATGCACTGTTTTGGCTGTTGGGGGCTAAGGGTTTTCATGGAAGTAGGTCCGGCTCCCTACTTCAGTGCAGTGGAAGGGGCAGCAGCTTCCCAACAAGTAGGTGCAGATTTCTCATTGCTGTGCTGCCTTCTTTATTCTCCTCTTTGCCCACAAGGAATAGAGCTTTTTTAGACTGGCTATTCTGGTCTCTAGAGGCACACAAGGAAAGAAAAGGATGAGTGATGGCTGTTTGCATGAGGTGGGAATGGCCAGATGGTTGCTGTAGAGGAAGAGTGAGGAGCGAGTGCTTAGTGGTAAGGTTTGACATTCCATATCAAAATGCAAGTTTGGATCAAACTGAAAATTATTTTAAGGAAAACAAATTTAGTTTTGAGTTAGTCATTTTGTACATTTGTTAGCAGTGAATAACTCTTCACTTGAGTTAATTTGTAGAGTTATGTATGGATAAAATGTATTTTTGTTTCATTTTTGTCCTCTGCAGTATGGAAATTTCGTGTGTTTCTGTGATCTAGGTTAAGGCAACTCATGAAGTCTGCTTCCTGCTTTACAGTTCAGTAGAGTCCCTGGGCTTTTTATATTACAAGTAACTGAGCTTCATGCTAGAGGACAAGATACCTTGCAGAAAGGAGCTCTTGGGACTGAACATACATAGATCCCTGGTACTACCAGAGCTTGAGCTGGGTACATGGTTTTTAAAAACACAATGTGTGATGATAGTACTGTTAACTTGACACTTGTGGAAAAAGATCTATCACAGTGACAAAACCTTAACTTTGTAAAATAGGAGTTACATCTAAGAGTTTGAAGCTGTAATTTGAACTTTTATCCTATAATGACTTCTGCGGAATTTAACTCTACCCTGGTGATGAGGTGTGTTGCTTCTTTAACGTTTCTAGCCTGCCCAGTTGTGTTTTTTAAATGTGAGCATCACTAGTCAAGGTACAGAATTTTTTTGGATATTGCCATGAATATAAATTTTCACTGATTTTAACATGAATTACATTGAATGCTAAATGTAAATTCTAATGTTAAACATGCCAGCAGTGAAACTTATTTCATGGGTTTAGTAGTAGTTTTCTACTGTGGGAGTCCATAATTTTCAGTTATTGTTTTCCTGTGTCCAATACCCTGCTTTCACATACTTAATACTGAGTCTACTAATTTAGTGTATAATCATTGATAACAGATAATTAAGTTGGCTGATGTTTTAATATATTTATAATACTCTAATTCCAGTAGATTTTGATACTGTGAACCAAATGCTATATAAAAGCATAATTCTAATCTGTTCAAAACCTAAAATACCTTTTTTCTCTTTTTTTAGTTGGATTCGAAGAAAAGTTTCATCTCCTCTTTTAATTTTCAATTGCAGTGGCTTCAAAGGAGATACTGTTCTTTTAAGATAGCCTAAAGAGCTCTTCATATTTTATGGCATATTTTTAATTGATTGAATCGACTAAAAATGAAAGAGCTTGCGGGGAAAAAATAGCAAGTGATTGAACAGATTTACCCAGAAACTCATTGGATTATTTCAGTCTGGTGGTTTTAGCTTTTCTTGTTCTTTAGATGTTTTAATCTTTACAAATTCTAAAAGTTTTCTTTGTACTGGCCACTTGCAAGCTAATCTTAGATGCAGAGATCTTTCACAGGTCATGCTTCTGAAGTTTTAATCCTGAAATTCGAGGTTGCGGTTCTCCGAAACTTATGCAAATGTGTACCACTGGTGAGCAGGTGTGTTTTTAGCAGTCATATTTTGAAAAGAATTTTAAACGTTGTTGGAGGAAATGAAATGCAACTTTCCAGCTGGAAGAGGAAGTAATGAATATGTGGAGTTCTTACATTGCTGTCTGGACGGTTCAGTAAATTAATGTGACTAGCATACTAAGATGTAGATTTAAATGTAAGTTCCTCCACAGTGATAATTAACAACTAGTTTTCTGGCACTGTTTTTCACAAATGTATCTTTAAATATGCCAAAATCTGTTTACCAAAAAGTAATGAAGAAGTTGCATCAGTTTTACCTGCATCACTCCTTTTGTGTGCTGAAATTTTATATTTTATTTGTTTTATGATCAAACTTGCTTGCAGATGTTTGTTGTCCTCTTTTGCTTGCTTATTCTTTATAAATTCTTTAATAAGTAAGTTTTTGATGTGTTATTTCAGTCAAACTTTGAAGACATCTAAAAGATACACAAATGTGTGTCACAGAAGTTTGTGGTTAGTATCATTAGAACAGTCAGGTGTAAATGGGTATTTTCAATGGGTTGCATTTGGTGGGCTCTAGTACTTAACTGCAAGGATTTCATCACTCCCGAAATTGCCTTGTATTGATGGAAGCAGTTTACCTTCTTTTTGATGAGAGATTGGACAGTGGCCATCTTTTATCTTACATATACTGGGACTTCCATTAAACTGTATACTCTAATTTTGATTAAAGCAGCATGACTTGTGTTTAGACAAGACTACAGAACAGATCTAGGAATGGCGGTCAGAACTTATTTGGTTTTGTGCTATCAAATACTGAACTTTTCCTTCGTCTGTGAAGCATAGATATTTTCAGTGTCTTATTTGTGTTATTATTCAGTTCATTTTTATTATATTTTGCAAGTAAATTGCAAACATCAATCAGTGTGTATTTGTTAAGGTATGGGGTTTTTTTATATTACTCTCAAGACATAGGATTGCTGAAAATTACTGTAGTAGATGCTACAAACTGAACTGAATGAAGCCTGGTTTAGACAATGTATGTGAATTTAAGTTTAAATTCTGAAGATGTTTATACATTTTCCTAGAAGGCTGGCGTTCTGTGTAAGTTTTCTTTTAAGGCTGTTTGGCTAGCTGAATTGGTGTAGAAGATGTACTGAGCTGCTGTTTCAGTAATTGGCATTTTAATGAATGACAGATTCCTGCTTCCCAGCCATTCTCTGTGGAGACCAGCAGCTGTCCCAGGGTGCCACACCTTGCCTTGGATGTATTTGTGAATGTTTTCTGTGTTCACATGCATGACATTTTGCAACATCTCAGCCCTGGAGGTGGTGATGTTAATCATAATTAATAATCTGCTGAGCTTGTAAATATTTAAATTGGCTTTGCCCTGGGGTATTAAGCGAATCTGGGGCAGACATGGAAAACAGAACTTGTTAATCCCATCTCTACATATGGTACTGAAAAAAAATAAAACTTCAGATATTTGCTGACAGTGGTGTTGATGAAAAGTTGTCACTGGCATTGATGGGAGTATGTCTGGAAAGAGGAGATGATATCATCCTCTTCTTGTGCAGAAACTTACATACCATGCTAAAAATAAATAATTTTTTTTTCCATATAGCATGAGTTTGACAGACATCAGCATCTATTCCAGCAGGTTCCACTAATATGGATGTAACATGGATCAACAAAACAATTATTTTGTTGGCATGTCTCAAAACAGATCTCCAAGTGAAATAAGCTGCATCAGGAAAAAGTCTTTGGGTGGGCAAAACTGGATCTACAATGAGGGTTTGTTAGAAACTACAGTACTGGGAGCACAGAAATTATACACTCCTGTCCATTATAGTTAAGTTGGGAAAAAGTTTGCATACAACCCAACCTGCAGTTGATTGACTCAAAATGGGCCCAATAAAATAACCACTGAAAGCAAAAGAAGGAGACTTTATTTCGGTTTCTAGGTCAACAGTCATTGGTATTAGCTTGATGATATACAGGACTCTTAAGCCAAAAACAAAGGTGATGCAGATAGACATAGTTATTAAATAATCAGTAGAAATAATCAGAGAAGCTGTTACATAACCAGCTTTTCTAGATGAAAGTCTGTCTTTACTTTTCCTTTCTGCTGTTACGGTAGAATGGATTTTATCTCAACCACTCTAGTTCTGTTTAATGTTCACTAAAAGTTGTATATGATTTGCCTGTTACATTGGAAGATGCAGAGTTTAAACATGAAAAAAATCATACATGGATACTGATCATCTGTGTCATGTATTGCTTGAAGAGATCCAAGCAAAGCTGTTCTTAGTTTCTCCTTATGTTTCAGAGTTATCAGTTCGAGTGATGGCCCATAATTCATAGATCTCTTTGTCTGTATTCAATACATGTTGGGAAAAATTCAAAGGAAAGTGTAAGAAACTTAATTTTCACTGTTTTAACCCTAAAGGTTTGTGTGTTAATATACGTCAAAAAATACTTATTTCTGGCAATGATAAGGCCTTAGAGTTGAATACTGTTTGCCTTTGGTAAAGTGAACTAGATAATTTCTATTGACCCCACAGTTGAAGGATTATAAAGGGACGTCTGTAAAATTAACTTAATACTGTTTGAAAATTCTATGAATAAAATAATGATCACAGTTCAGCCAATTCAGTGAAGAAGCATGGTACTTCTAATTGATTTTTCTATATCCAGTCTGAAAGATAATATCTCAGTACTGGATAAAAGAGTGACACTGTCTGAATTCAGCATGCAGTACTCTAGGCAGCATGTGTGCTCTGCCATTCCCTCCACGTATTAAGCAAGTTTATGCGGTTGACAAAGAGTGGCTGGGCTTTGTCCATATGGAGCTCTGTGTGCTGGTGGGTAGTAGCAAGTGGCTTTTGAAGGACAAACCAGCAGACACCAGTTAAGTGCTGTTTGTAGAGGGGCACATCGGTTCTGCACACCTTTTGCTGGTTTCATTGTACTTGACATGGGCAAGAAACATGGTAATGCACCGGTGTCTGCCTGTATGTGTCAGCTGACTGTGTTTCCAAGATTTCCACAGATGTTGAACTCTACCTGCTGACAGGAGCCTCAGAGTGTGTTACGGCATCTCAGCTGCTGCTGTTGCATTTCCAGGTGAATTAGTGCTGTTACAGAAGTGGCAGTGGGTTATGTTCCGTGCTTCTGGTATGTGGGTATGTCCCAGGTCTGTTACCAGTGTTAAATCCAGAGCAGAGTCTCTAATTGCTGTATACCCTTGTCATTTCTAGTATCTTAGTATGTGTTAGCTAACGCACTCTTAAAAAAGACCTCACAAAACCCAAAACTAGGCTTTTTATAGGCTTAGATGTTTTAAGCTTGGTGATGGCACAGAGATAAAGTCTCTGGAAAACTAGATTCCACTTTGTATTGTTTGTTCTGTCACAGGTAGTCCTGTAGATGCTCTTGAAAGAATAGGAGAAACTTAAAACTTCAGTAAAATATTTTATGCCAAATCCATTGGTTTCTCTTCTGCTTCATTTTGATTTTTTTTTTTTTATTCTGATGACTAGCACTTGCTCTTTTAACAGCATTTTTAGTACGTTCAGCTCAACACTCAGGTTTAGGATGTTTTGGTTTTTTCACTGACTCTGCTAAATTGACAGCTGTCCTCAAGATGTCTGCTTTCAAGTACTGCAGTGTGACTGAATGATGCTGTAGTTGGAATCTCTGATAAGGGGACTTGGTCAGTAAATAAACCCAGCCCAGGAACTGATAAAAGTATAAATATTAGTCTTAATTTGCTAAATCATCAGTTGCTATGCAACTTGCTGCAGACCTTTGCTAACCAGGGATTAGCAGGATTCAAAAGATTTGTCAGAAAATTGAACTTGTAAAAGACCTTGCATACAGTTCCAAGGGGAAACAAAATCTGTTGGTGATACTATGTTTATAGTGACTGTTAAGAGAATTAACTGCACACCTTTTGTTGTATTTTCTTGCCTTCCTCTGTTAAGTGATAAAAGTAAAATCTTCTGTTTTGTTTTACAAACATTAGTGCTGGTACAAGTGGAAATTTGGAGAGGTGGACAGGAGAGTAGGGGCAAGGTTGTTAAAGCAGAAATAATTCTAAGGCCAGTCTAAACAGTAATTGGTATTATATATGTTACACAATATGGTGTTTTTCAGAAGTGTAGGAGGGTTCGCTGTGTTAGCAGTACAGTTGGTAATATTCCATTCAGCTCTCCTCAAAGTTAAAAGTTACCACATTTTCACCTGGGTTTCGTTTCAGAGGCTGGTATTAAAAAATTTAAACAAAAAGTACTAACCAAATTATTCAAATTGTTTCTGAGAATTCAGCTAGCTGGAAAAAAATGTCTCTTTTCTGTAGTAACAAATAGATGTAATGAGGCAAACCTTTTTAATGTTAGTTGTAGTTTAGAGGGGAAACCTAAATTTGGCTGGAGAAGACCTCCTGTATTTCCTTGTTTATGTGTGGCCCATAATTTTCAGAAGTTAATTAGAACTGAGTGTGGGAGAAATACAAGGTGGCACGGGAAACCTGGGAAAGAGTGAGCAGCCAAGAGGTGAGGTTAGATAAGACACTGGGTGTGGAGAACAGGAATGGTGAAACTAGAATTGCACAGGTCTAGGTAGTGAACACCTGCTTCATGAGGAGGAGGTTTTGAGATAGATGAGTTACAGTCCTGATGGTGGAGGAACTGGGCTGAAGGAGAGGGGAATGAAGAAGCTACCAGAGAGGGACTAAGCCTGGGAATCAGGGGGACTAAATCATGGTGTGGACAGCTTGTGTACTGGGCTTAAGTACTATTACTGAAGATATTGGATTAGTTTGTGGTGACAAGACCATGGGAACCAGAAGCAGGATTCACAGGGGACAAAATTAGGGCATCCTAAACAGTGAACCAGCATATTCCCAAGAAGTTTGAAGAAAGAAATTATTCTTAGGGTGGGCAGTAGCAGTTGCAGTGCAGGTGATTGGTTAGTCAAGGTACTCCTGCAGAAGTCTGGCCTGGTTACAGTGCCCACCTGCCTAGTGATGTAGAGCCCAGACCTTCTGCTTGTTACTTGAGAAAGCTGCGATGTAAAGCAATTAAAAAGCTCATTAGCTGGCCAGTTATTTCCAGAAATGCCTCTTGTATGTGTGGTTGTGATCACAATATAATGCACTGCTTTGAAACTGCTTCTATGGCAGTTGATTCAGCTGCGGAAAGATGTAGCAGGGCTTGCTGGGGTATCACTGAAGGACTGGAATGTGCATGGGAGTTGCAGGTGCCTTAATTTGTATAACCTCTGTATAAAGCTATGGTTGTTACTCTATAAAAAAGATATGTAGGTTATTCTCCTAGATTACCTACTTTAGCTTGCTCTGGGGCAAACAGTAGTATGTATATTGTCACATCATGCCTCACCAGGGAAGTAGGATGTTACGGCTAAATGGGCAGTGTGACAGTATAGCCAGTGCAGGGGACAGAGTCATGGGACAGGGGCTTTTCCTAGGCAGTTGTGGTCCATCTCTTTTCTGGTGTGCTCTCTCTGGAGCAATGCTCTTAACTCCCCGTTCACCCCCAGGGATCCAATTTTTGTTTACCCCAAGATGTCTCTTGGAAACAGCTGTGAACTGCATCCTGATGGAGCTCTACAGAATTTGTAGGCTGGGGGCTGTAATACTGTTTTCCCTGAAGCAAACCAAACTGGAAAGCACATGCTACCATATATCTGGAGATTTTAGCTTGATGCAGTTATAAGACTTTATCATAATGGGATTGGTAACTTTGTTTCTGATATTTCTAAAATGCCTATGGTAATATTTAATTATTTATTTAAAGACTGTCTCTCTCTTAATTGGATGGATTATTGAAGAGCTGGAATACCTTCAATAATAGGAAATAACCTGGATACAGCTGCACATTCGAAATGCAAGCTGGCTCCTCCAAGAGTCCACTCAGATATGGATAGCTGCTGATTGTGGACAGCTAAGTAGTTCTGTGTGTTTGTCTATCACTCCTTCTGAGCTGGTATGGACTCTCAGAGCACAACTTGAAATACTTGGGGTGGTGCTGTGGTTGCAGCAGACTTTATCCACCTACAGGTAAAAGAGAATGCACAAATGCTGTTTATGTTACTTTTAAAGCTGATCTGATGCTGGCGTTGTTTTTGAAAAATGTACAGCTTGCTCCTGTGTGATTTCAGTTGTATGATTACACGCTCTCCTTTGAAGTAAATTTTCTAACATTCTGATAGGATCACATATCTTGTAAGTAATCTGAGGTTTCAGAGCTGAATGCTGCTGAACAGTTTGTATCTTACTCTCTTTGTCCAAAAATGTTTGTGAAGTCCCTTCTTTAGGGTTTAATTTTTGCCAGCTCTGAAGAGTGTATGACTCACAAGGGAGTTACTTAATGCTGTGTTTGTGTGATTACTCGTGACTTGTGAAATTTTAAACTTGCTTTGCCTATCTGAATGAAGTACTCCTTTCGTGGCCACATTGCCTTATTAGAGAAAGGAAAGGGCACTGGTTTTGTACATGGCTACTGCTTGTTAAATTAAATGGCCTCTGATGTCATTTTGACATTTGACTGCATGGCAGCATTTCAGTCTAAGAAGTGTTCAAGTGAAAGCAGTGATTTGTATTAGGTTTTTCAGTGTGTTGTAAAAAATGCAATAGATACAGAATTTAGATGTGACACAGGCCATGTATAGTCTTGGTGAATAACTTCTAACTTGGGCTGCTCATCTTAGTCAAAAGTCTCAGCAGATATGAGTACCACTCATGGTTTCTGAAGTGTTTTGACGTACTTAGACCATAAGTGATAGTTTTTATTCTTTCCTCTTAAGGCTCATTGCTTTCCAAAGTGGAGCTATGTTTGTTACTAGGATAATTTTTGTCCAAATCTAGTATGCCTAGTATTTCTTCAAGTAATGTCAAGTTCTTCACAGATGTCCAGATCTTTCAGACTGAAGATCTGTGGTGATGAGGTATTGCTGTGCTCTCCTCCCTGCTTTCAGGTAGTTGCAATAGAGCAGGTACTGGTAGCTGAGTGAGTGTCCCCACTCTCCCTCCATCCTTTCATTACTGACTTCTTGGGACTGTTTCAGTGTAACACCCAGATATTCAGAGGATGTCTGTTTTTGCCAAAATGGAATGACCTGGGGACACCCACTGTGCTTCAGATGTGGTCTTGCATAATGCTTGTTGCAGAAAAACTCCATGTGCTTCATTCCATGCAGCAGCTTTACAAAATAACATCTGTGCATGAAATCACCTGCTCTAATTTGCTTCTGCTGTTGCAATTGGTTACAAGGCAGAAAGTCACAAAAGACTCAGTGCAAAACAGAAATAATGGAACCCTCTGTTCCGAATGAAAGGCTGTGAGTTTGGTCTTCCAGACTGTGCCTCTCTTTAATGTGTTCCTGCCAACTTAGATGATACTCTGTTACAAATGAGACCTGTTAAAGTTCGCTCTCATGTCCCTGTGTCTTCCCTTTTCCATGGTTTTTCTAAACTTCATATTTGCTTACTAGATATGTAGCTCAGACTGAATTTTTTAGCAAAGACTTCAGTTATTTTCAAAAAGGAGGCTTGGGAAGCCACATTATTTTTCCTGTGCAGGCATCTGCCTTCCTTTCCTCAACCCATTTTCCCGTGCTTAGTGTATGGTCTAGAAAGATGGTGATGGCATGATGGGTAGAAGTTTTTGTGATAGACATACTTCTTTCCATGTTTAAAATCTCTTATAATTTAGTCTTTCCTTGAGGGATAGAGGAAAGGTCACAGTTCTGCACATGTTCAGTGAAGGCTTATTTTTGACATCCAGTTGCTCTGAAGGCTTTGCGCAATGTTGAGCAGGAAGATGGTCCAAAAAACTGCATTTTGGTAGTACTGAAAAAAGTAGCTTGGGCCGAGGAGGTGCTTGAACTGTGAGAAACTCTCTGGTTGTCATGTAACATTTGTGGCTCCTGTGGAGGAAGGATCAAATGTCAAGTGAATGAGAAGTGGTGGGAGTCAAGGAGTGTCCTGTTGATAGAGAGGTAAGGAAGAAGGTGACTGCTTGTATCTTAGGGAGAGACTGAGAGCCAGTAGGAGAAATGGGGACAACATGAGAAGATGAGGTAGATAATTGAGAAAACAAAAGTCTGCAGCAGAGAACAACATCCAGGAAGAAACACGAACTGATAACTAGTCAGAAGAAACAGGAAGAAGAGGGACCACTTTATCTACAAGGAAGTGGTGGGCAGCAGGAGAGTAGGAACCACCTGAATAAAGAACAAAATGAGGGAAAAGCGGGAGACTGAGCTTGAGTCACAGAGACCAAAGCAGATGAAGATCATGTTGTGAGTGATACACGGAGGGTGAAAAAGAGTACTGAGCCAAGACAAGAACTGTGGGAGTACTGACACTGGGTGGTAAAGAAATGGAAGGTTGAAGTCACAACAAAGATACTGCAAATTAATTGAGATCTGAGAAGACAAAGCTTTGCATGCAGAATCACAAGACAGCTGCCCAAAGAGGGAGGTTGCACTCCTGCCATTGTGGTTCTGCCCCTTCTCTGCTTTGCATTGTTAGTACTTGTTGAGCTCTGCCACGTGCCAGCTCAGCAGCAGAAGCCTGTTCGAGCCGCCAGCAACTTGAATCATCACACAAAGGGGCCTTGGGAGAGCAAACTACTGGAACTGGAGGCAGGGGAGAGTTAATGGGAGTAGTATGACCATCCTCATGTGGCAGCACTGAGGCCTTAAATTTCCTGACAGATGAGAATTGCTTAGGTGAGGAGAAGCAGTTGGAAGGACGGAGCCTCCTGCAGTGGAGAGGCAGGACTGCAGCAGTAACAGATTGGGAAGAAAGGGTCAAGTTCTGAGAGGGAGAAGTTGGCAGAAGAGTGACTCTGTTGGAAATGTTCCTTCTCAAAATGCCTAGAAGATGCCTGATTTTTTTCAGTCTCACCATTTATTGCTGTCAGCAAAAAGAATTGTAAAGTGAGAGGAAAGGTGCAGATTTATGTGGCAGTAATACATTAACATGTATTAGTAAAAGTGGAAGAGATTTTTGCAGTAGGCTAAAGGCTTTCATTCTGCTGATAAGCGTAATATAATTTGAGCATTGTAAAATTTGTCCCATATTTAGAGGCCTAGGAAATTATGTACACAGGAGATCAGTGTTTCTCAAAGCTGTAAAATAAAAAAAAAAGAAAAATGAAATGTAAGTGCAATCTTAATTTGCTGTATTTACAAATATACACCATTGTCTTTTAGCCAGTGTCTCTGCTTTAGCCAGAATAAAGAATGAACAGTATTAAAAGACCTCATGAATATTTTGTTTCTCATCATAATTCTGTGTCCAGTTGCGCCCTATTCAAATTCTCATCCGAGTAACTGATAATTTCCAGAAGCATTGTGAATGATCTCCTGTAGTGTGATACTGTTGCATACATATATTAAAATTTCACTCTGATCTGCATACAGAAAGCTGAAGGATGAGAATTAAAAAACTGAAATAAAAAATCCCACCCCTAAAAAAATAAACCAACCACCCCAAAGCCCACCTGGCTGGACACGTATAATTATTAACCTGGCAGAACACAATTCCATGTTATATTTTTTCTACGTGCTACCAATCTGTAAATAAAACACCAGGAGTTGAGTAATACTGCTAAAGAGTGTTGTGGAATGTAGGGGCTAAGTCTGTCTTAATCAGACTTAACCCAGAAGCTCTTCTGGGTTCCAGAGCCAAAGCCTGTGTGTCCTCATTTTCCAGGGTGGTGGTTCTGTGCCTTTGCAATGACCTTGTTCTTTCCTTCTGTGCACTTGCCTACTTTGTCCAGTCTAAGTGTGGACTGATTTTTAGGTGCCATCCTGTTCACTTAAAAGAAGCATATGTAATATTTCTAATTTAATTCCATGAGTTATTATTGAAATGCTTTTCCAGTAAGTCTTTTTTTTTTAGCAGCTGTTGGTGCGGTGTTTTGGGTTCTGTTTTTCTTGGAGCCAGGCTGAGGGATTGTTGATGAAATGCAAACAGGTGCTGTGCAGGAATTTTACAGATCATTCTGCTACTCAGATGAGATGCAATAGTATTGCCAGTCTTTGTCATTGATAATATTGAAAACGCTTATATAATTGAAAGTTTTGACCTTTCTTGATAGCTGTAATTCTGAAGCTTTAGAAACCCAGACATTTTTTGTAAAATCCTGTGTTTGAGCAAACCATTTTCTTGTTTAAACACAGTATCAAATAAACGTGGCAGTGGAGTGTTTGAGATCAGTTAAAAATATAGCAAAATACAACAAAATCCTTTGTGACCATTTAGACACAAGGGGCCAAATTCAGCCAAGTGGGCTCCAAAGGTATGATGTCCCATACAGCATATCTGTTCTGTGGAATTTCTGAAATTTTTCTGTGCTAGGAAGAGGTTTTTTTGCTTACAAGTTCCACTGCTGAGAATATATGTATTGACTTCCTTCAGTAATTTTTTTATTAGCATTTATTTGTCCATAACTCTGAAGCAGTCTGAAGCAAACAATGTACCAACATCTGGGTGCAGATGACCTGATATAGCTTCTTCAAAGGTGAAGTTGTTGTATACCAGAAAACCTTAATCATCATTCTTTTACCTTTAATTTGCATTAGCATAATTAAAAGATGGATTTGCTTTAACTCTATTTATTTTCTTTTTTTCCCTTTATTGGAACAGGCTAGGCAAGTTCTTATTTGCATTTATAAAATATGCTTGGGAAAGATGAAAATGATCTTTGCCTTAAGGGCAGTGCTCACAATCACTCTGAGCTTCCAAACAAATCTATTTTATGTCAAAAAAATTAAAGTTAGCTAACTATTAGTAGTAAATATTACCAATCAGTATGCAAGATGCCTATGAATGTTGTAAGGATTGTTTCAGCTGTTAAAAATTCTTATAGTTAATCTATGTTTTATAAATTATAAAATAGAAATGGCTTAAATAGCAGCTTTCATATTATGTTAATATGGCTAAGGAGTTAATGAACAGATTCTGCAAATGCTGAGCTGATGTTATGGTATTTGATGTTATGTGTCTTGACACAAGTTGGAACATTCGTTGTAGAAGGTATTGTTTATGATTTCAGGGTAGAGCTCTAAACAAGGCATTCTGAAATTCAGTGCTTAAAATAGTGTGAATTTCTTTTTGTTTTCCCTGCTGCAGGTGTGATGGATAGGTAACAGAAGATTTCGTTTGATATCAGGGAATCAGAATGACCGAGTGCTTCCTGCCTCCCACTAGCAGCCCCAGTGAACACCGTCGGGTAGAACACAGTGGGGGTCTTGCTCGTACTCCCAGCTCTGAAGAAATCAGTCCTACAAAATTCCCTGGATTGTACCGCACTGGTGAGCCTTCACCACCTCATGACAGCTTGCATGAACCTCCAGATATAGTATCTGATGATGAAAAGGAGCATGGGAAGAAGAAAGGAAAATTTAAGAAAAAAGAAAAAAGAAGTGAGTAGACAAATTCTCCTTGTAATTCAATGCATTTAATTTCTCTTTCCTTCTTTCTTTGTTGAAACTATGTGGTATTCCCAGTGGTGTTTTTTTTAACTTGTTTAGGTGTGAAGGAAATTTGTGCAGTACCTGTTTCTTTTCCAAAAAACCCCACACCTTAATTGAAAAATGGATTTTTTTTGTTGCACAGATACAAGTAACAAGCATGTGTCTAGAATTACTAATAAATGTGTTTATCCAAAACCTTTAATTATGCTTTGCTAAATGCCTTGCAAGGGGTTTTTCTAATCTCATTATCATTTCACATTCTGAGTGGAGGTTTCCAAATGTATTTGAAGGTCAATTTTTTATTGTAGCTGAAGTGCTAGCTAAAATAAAACTGTATGTTGACCTGGATTTTATACTTAAAAATTTGGAAGAGTCAGTTTCAACAACTTTAACCTTTTTTTCCATGTGTCTCCGTACCATTTCAGGTTTTCATGTACACACTGCACCATTATTTGAGGAGTAATGAAATCTGTGACCTTTTCTTCTCTAGCTTCTCAGTTTAGTCTGATCATGCAGTTTCCTCCAGCAGTGCCAAAGTATTATTGCAGAGGTCAGAAATATGCAAACCAGCACTGAGAACTGAATTTTCCAGAACTGACAGAGCAAAGCTTAGAAGAAAGTAAAGCTTTGACTATATAATCCATTTTTTGTCAGTGTATCAGTGTTCACAGTGGAAGTTTCATTTAAAAAATTTTACTCCTCCAAAACAACAGGAACTTAACTTTCCACCTTTAGATTTGTGCAGAAAATTTCAGAAACATGAAATCATTTTTATTCAAGAGTGTTTTTCTATCTATTCTGAAAGAATAAAGCACTTAGAAATACTAAGCTGATACCAAGCACTTTCAGTACCAGAAAGCCACTTAGAGTCCAAGTCTCTCAAACCTAAACAGCACATCCTAAGTGCTAGTGCTTTTTAACTGACATTTGTTTTAGCAAAATTTCAAAATAATATTCCTCTTCTACAATAATGGTGTCTCTGTTGCCAGTGTGTCTTGCTACTTCTTACATGTGGAATTTGGAAGATCAGAAACAATGAGACAGCACACGGTATTCTGTTGGAATTAATATGGTGACTGTTTGTAATGTGCATGCACATATTTAAATAATTACTCTTTAAGAATTTGCTGTCACTGCACTGCTTTTAATCAAGCCGGTTTCCTGGAATGCAGAAATTGTTTCTTCCACAGTTTAGAAGGACTGTTGCTGTTTTAACTAAAAACTGTGTGCCTGAAGAATACTGTAACTCAAAAATGCATCCTCAGGTTAAAAGCAAAAGTTGAAATTGCTGCAAGTTTTAAGGAAAGTGATTCCCTGGGGGTTTTCTCTAATGTAAACAATAGTAACCTAATAAGTTTACTGGATTGGTGATGCAAATTCATTGCTGATTGGATAAGTCTAAATTCAGACTATCAGTAGTTGCCTTTTTGATTTGCAAACCAGCTTTCTGTTACAGCTCTGCATTTCACACCTGAAGTGTGGAATTGCTAGAGGTCAGCGCTGTACATCCTGTGGGTTTCTTTGTGTGGAATTCAGCATGTCTCATGGTGA
This sequence comes from Campylorhamphus procurvoides, assembly GCA_013396655.1. NCBI lineage: Eukaryota > Metazoa > Chordata > Aves > Passeriformes > Dendrocolaptidae > Campylorhamphus > Campylorhamphus procurvoides. The sequence goes on along the minus strand of WBMV01009137.1, from coordinate 361,716 downwards.
TAGTCTAACTGAAGGCTGTTGTTTAGGAGGAAAAATGCTTCTTCAGCAAATTCATGCAGGTTTGTGCACATTGGCACTATAACCACTTTATTCCACAAGAGATTGCAACATGTTTTATAGCTGACGTAAAGCAATTTTTGTTTCTTAAAAGAAACCTTGGAGGTATGAAAAATCCTCAAAGAACACAAAAATGCGAAACATGGGAAGAACCAAATTATGTCTTGCAGCTCTAATGTAAAAACAATTCAGCATTTCTTAGCCCTAATATGTGTCTGTCATATAATTGCCAGTCAGACAGAGAAGTTACATGCAAAGCTTTCAGTACATGCAGTATATTCAGTACATACAGTCCAAAAGTAGTTGTTATTGTAAATATACGCTGAACAGACATTTTACTTGTGTAAATGACAAGGGTTCTTTACAATTGCTTATCATAGTTGATTTTAAGGGTTCCCCTTCCAGCTTTGACTTTTGTTATTCCTCCCATACTTCTGATTCTTCAGTTTCTTCCACCTTTTAAATTCTGTTGTATGTGTTCAGATTCTTTCTTTTCATTTCTTTCTAGCTACGTGCTATGGTTTTGGACAATACACAGTCCACTATGATCATGTAACTTGGGGCTTATACAAATGTAGCTGAACATGTCAATGAATAAAAGACAAGTTGACATTGCATTATGACACAGTGAATGTTTGTTGAATTTGCAATATTAATGAATTACTGACAATGTCATCCTAACTCCTGTAACTTTAATCCCACAAAGATCTTGGGCTATTTTGATAATACTCTAAATGTAAACTTTGCAAGTGCTTGAAGAGCAGGAGGGTTTATAGGAAGGAAAGGATAAATATCCCAGAGTTATTCATTTTAGTTTTTCAGATAAATCCTGTTTGCAAGAGTGATGTACTCTTGGCTTAATTATTAGTAACTATATTGATAAAGCATTTTTGTATGCTAGCAGAGGATCTTTTTTTGCTATGTGGTTAATATAATGATTTGATATTTGTCATGTTAATGGCAACAACCTAATAATACACAGCAATTATTCTGGGGGAAAAGTGCTAGAAATGTTTTGGAGATAATAGAAAATTAAATGAAATATTGTTTTTTATGGGGAATGTCAGCTGCTGAAAAAGTGTTTCAGCCACTAATTTCTGTTCTGCAGTCCTCTGTGACAGACTGGGTGTTGGTTGGCTGCAGTTAATTAGAGGACTTATTAGGGATTAAAAGGAATTTTCTATTTAGTGGCATAGTTTTAAGTCGGATCTGTTCCCTGACTCAAACAGAACTTGTACTGTGACAGCAGGAGAGGAAAAATGGATCTCTTTTAGGCAGTAATGGATTATCTGAGACAGCAACCAGTGTAATTGATTTTTCAAAAATGTTTAACCACCTGTCAGTAATTATGTGTTGATAAAGTCATAAAATAGGCAGTTCCTTGCAAAAGAAAAAGTTATAAGAAATACTTAAGTAGAACAAACTATTCTACCCATTAGAATTTGTGTAGATAAAGAGTCTGTATGTAGTAGATCTTACTCATTTGTTTTACTTCTGAGATTGATGCTGCTGGACAACATGGGTTCAATATGTAGCTAGGATTTTTATGTTTAGAATGATTCTCATTTTCTTTATATAATTCTTAGGAAAATGGAGTGTTGGTTGAATTACAAAACAAACTATGTTGTGAAAGGGCAGTAGCATCATTAGTATGAACTCTTCTGAAATTTTCAGGAAATATTTTTGAAGGTCAAGTCCCTAATGTGTTGGCCAGGGTGTTCTATGTGTTCTTTTGGGATGTAGGTGGGTTCAATAACAAGTCACTGCTATTGCAAACAAAACATTATTTTTACTCATCTGGTGAGTGGAGAAGCTCTGAATGCAGTTTACAGATCTACATACTAAGAAGTTACTAGAACTGTCTACCCCTGATAAACGTTAAAGGCTCTTCATATCAAGGTTTATCTTTGAGATAAAATGTGTTGTTGCATCCTGTTCTACTGACAAATTACTGTGTATCTCTATATATGACTGTGCATTTGTCTAGCAAAGTACCATTTGCAAATAGTTTAAAAGTCTTTCAGTGCCAGTGATTATTTTAAATCAAAATAAAGTAAGGCAAATTTCTTATTTTAGCTTCATCTGCTCTGCTGGCATAGCTCTGCAGAGTAATCTGAATGCAGAAATTTGTTTGGGATCGCTCCACTCACATAAGTGAGTTGAATATATATTGAAGATAAACCAATCTAATTGAAAGTTGGATAGTAAGCGTTGATAGGGTCTGTAAGGTGGAAGTTTGTATTGGTAATAACAATACATCTTGTGGGCAAGGAGAGGAAATAGAAGCCATCTACACTATTTCATTGTGCATTCATGTGTCTTACAGTTTTACTTAGAAATGGTATACAATTTAAAGGCAATCCCTCTGACAAATTTAAATTAGGTAACTAATGCTAGCCTTGCACATCGGTCATATTTGACCTACTAATTCTTTCATATGTAAAAGCCATCCGTGTTTTCTTTCAGTGAGTTAATTACAGATGCTACAGATTTCCCTGGGGAGCCAAGTGAGCTGTAGAGTTATAAATTACTTTACAACTCATCAGAGACATGATGGACAAAAAGTTATCTTGTGGAAGGTTTGATAAGTGGCAGTTCTACATAATGCAACCCTTTGCACTAACAATAAATACTGTAGCATGACTTTATAGCTTTGTTGTAAGAATGCAGGAGCAGTATTCCCAGGTATGCAGACTCATAGACCCACTGCATGACAAAGCTTTCAAGCCTGTAAATTAGATTTTTCCAAAGTAACACTGGAAATTATTATTATTATTGTTTTAAAAGGGGTTTTCATAACTTTCAGTAAGATAAGGACTATACTTTGTAGATAGTCTGTATGTAGTAGATCTTATTCATTTTACTTTTACATTTAAAATAACTACAGTGAAGTCTTGAGGAAACAGTGAACAGAAATACCAGTTTACTAACAGTAGATAATACTCTTTCCACATTTAAAATTACTTGGTTTGTTAAGTGCCTTTGATACTATTTCTTCTGTATAAATTTGGGCTCTTTATATTTCAATATATTGCATCACTGGTGAAAGGGATACAGTAATTCTTTACAAAAATATGCTAAAGAAAATTGAGCTACTCCGAGAGATGTGCAAAACCCCTCTTGTTATGGCTGTGATATTTGGTATGATTTTGTATTAGTATATATTTCTAAACTTGATTCACTTATGTTACTGAGACAAATTTTAAAAGGCTGGTTTTGTATTTAACTTGCTCCTTCATGCCTTCTCATGAAGTCAAGAAATACCAGTTTCAGTAATGTGCTGTTGCTGGTGCTCTGTTACCACAGATCTAGGAAGGCACCAGGATTTGTGTTGCAATGTGGAGCATTGAGACATGTGAGGCAGGAACTCTGTTGGTGGCACCGACCTTCAAGCTTGGGTCCCCTTTGCTGGCGCTGTTCCTGGTGTGCTTGTGAAACCCCACGCTGTTTGACTCGGAGCTGTCTCAGCTACCCAGCAGGAAAGATGGGGGGCAGATTGTTCTGGGGTCTGGCTGGTGAAGATACAGCTTTCTGTTTGGAAATGACATCTGTGAAGTTCATCTTGAAACGCAGTGCCAGCCCTGTGTCAGTCCCACAAAACAGAGTGGTGCTGTGTGTTTCTCCTTTGTCCTATAGCTGGTGCATCCACAGTTCTTTCTGTATCAGAGTGAGATTTGAATCCTTAGTTTTATGCACTGCAAATTTCCTTACCCATTTCTGGTTTTCCTTTACAAAAACAGTGACTATTATAGCCAGTAAACAGAGAGGAGAGGACCTGGTTGGTGGTTGTGTTCCAGTTAACATTTGTATTTTTGTATTAAAATCCACTGGGACAGGAACAGTTCTGCAGTCTTCCTCAGCCTTCTATAAAGGTGTGTGTTTGGTAGTCCAGAAGTGTGTGTTTGGGAGTCCTAGGGAAGAGTCCCAGCTGGGAAGGGTGAGTTGGTCAAACAATTGTAATTATTTTACTGTAGTTCCATGCTTTAGCGCATTTCCCGTATTTATTTGGCTGTTAAATGCTGTTTCCTACAGAGCAGCCAAGGAGGCTTCAAAATACAGACAGCTCCTTGGACGTGCTGAAATAATGCTGAGAAACATCACAGCCTGGTAATAGTCCAGAATTGGAAGCATAAAAGACCAAATGTCCTCTGGTTCTTTTGCAGAAGATCTTTCACCTGCAAGAATTACAGGCTGAATAATGGGGGCTTTGTGTTGAAGCACGAGCTTGCTGCCTGCTGCCTTGGGGTCCCTGGCTAGTGCAGATGGCACGTGAAATGCCATCTTTGTTGACCAGGTTTCAGGGTTAGTGCTCTTATATGGGGTACTGAGCACGTAAAATTAGAACTAGTGGACTTGGAAGTTATGTTGGATTGCATGTTGTTTGTGGTTTGGTTTTTTGTTGGTTGGGGTTTTTTTTAATTCACCTTTAGAGATTTTCATGTTCTTGCCTGAAGGTGAGGCAGGGCTGGCTGCAGAGGCGTAGTTAGTAGTTACTTAAAAGCACTGGTGTGTGTTTTAGACAGCACTTGGTGTCTTGCTGCTGGAACAGTGTACTCAGCCCAGGGACTGTTTGAAGCTTTCCCATATGCTTAAGGCAAATCTGAACCTTCACGGACAGGTATTTTGCTAGTGTTACTGGAATTGTTTTATTCATCTAGTGAAAAGTAAGTGTGCTACTGCTTTTTTAGTTTTGGGTTGTTTTTTTTTTTATTTTATTTGAGGCTGAAACTTTACTAACTTCATACTTACCTTAAAATTCATGATATTCTGGAAAGGGATTGGGGTTTTAAGTGGTGGAAGTTTAGTTTGTTCCTAATAGAAATTTGTTAGACTTATGTGTATGCAGTAGATGGTCCTTAACAGCAATTCTTATACTGTTGATTACAGGAACATAGAGAAGTTGCCAGACAGTTGTTTTTATTTTGCATTTCCTTGACTATTAGATGGGAATCTAGCCCATAAGATGGACATTGCCATTATGAGTAAGTACATAAAGTATTCATTGTTTAGATCATTCAGGAGCTCTGTGGCTTATCTTTGATGTGATTATGCAACCTTGATTTAATCCTTGTCCACTCAAGTGTGTAACAACCAAAGAAAACTTTCTGAGAAGTCAGGCAGGTTCTACTTTTTAATTCATGTTGCTTCTCTCTCCTCTTTATGTACAACTTGGTGTTCTCTCCCTGTTGCAGTATACTGTCTAGAAACTTACAGCTGGCCTCTTCCTTCTCGTCCTTTCCCTGACAGCGGAAGGTTATGCTGCGTTTCAAGAGGACAGTTCTGGTGATGAAGCTGAAAGTCCTTCAAAGTTGAAACGGTCCAAGGGAATACATGTCTTCAAGAAACCCAGCTTTTCCAAAAAAAAGGAGAAGGATTTTAAGATAAAAGAGAAACCCAAAGATGAAAAACACAAGGAAGACAAACATAAGGAAGACAAACATAAAGAGAAGAAGTCAAAAGACTTAACTGCAGCAGATGTTGTAAAACAGTGGAAAGAGAAGAAGAAAAAGAAAAAGCCAATTCAGGAGACAGAGATACCTCAAGTGGATGTTCCAAGTCATAGACCCGTGTTTGGCATTCCTTTGTCTCATGCTGTGGACAGGACCATGATGTATGATGGCATCCGCCTGCCAGCAGTTTTCCGTGAATGTATAGATTACGTAGAGAAGTATGGCATGAAGTGTGAAGGCATCTACAGAGTTTCAGGTACTCTGGGCACACTCACATAAAGGTTCCTAAGGTCTTTACATGCAGTTTTCATATTTTACTGTTTCCAATACCTAGAGACTCTATATCTGCATTAATTTTAATTATCCAAAAGGTAATCAGGTCGCCAGAGTTAAGCAAACCTCTAGGTCTGAAGTACCAGAAAAATTGGTACTGCTTAGTGGCAGTAAAAGCACACCTGTTTTGGCCTTTTGTGATAGGATGGCAACAGTGAATAAAATGTGTAGTATGGCCAGTTTGTATTCTTCTGCATTAGAAATACAATGGTAGCTGATTGCAAAAGCAAAAATGAGATAAAACCATTTTATCATGTAAGCTTCCCACTAAGTTGGCTTTTCTGGTTATTTCAATTGTTATGACTTTTTTTTCTTAAAAACTTCTTTTATTCCAGCAAATACTTTAATAACCAGAAAATACAAGTTTCACTGTTTAAGCTTAGCAACAGCCAGCTAATTAACTATGGTAGTTGCGTAACACGAGCTTACATAAATGAAACCTCAGTTTTAGTCATGTTAAACAAAACAGTCCCTTTGTTTGTGAGCTGCATCAGCAGCATAACTCATGGAAGTACTTCTGTGGGTTAAGTGTATGGGGGCAAGAACAAGCGAGAGAAGGAATTGGAGGAAAAGCATTTGTAACAGGTTGCCCAGCACTGTAAAGCAGTAATCAAATTGTTTCAAAGGCTTCATTAACCTGTCTTCATTGCCGCCCATCTGTGTGATATTTGGTAGGCATGCATGAATACTGCAGCAGCTTAAGCAGTTGCTTTGTCTAACCTATTTTGGTTATAGTATTTTGGTTGCTTGTTTTTTCTAGACACCATGTGTTGGGAATTTTCACAGGTGTGTTTTCAGTAAACCATTTCTGCTTCGTTTACTTTGTAGGTGTTCTCCAGTGCAACAGCACCCTCTTGTGTCTCTAGAGTTGTTTAAATTGAGAGCTCAGAAAGAGCATTGCAGTGGCTTAACGACCTGCCAGCTGTTCTGATGGCTCATTTTGGGCATGAAACTGAGCCTATTTTACCTGGCATTTACGAGGGCTGAGTGTGCCCAGTTGTGCTCATTGTGCATGAGCCAAGCCATGACAGCACACTAAATTGGTGTAACTCAAGTGGTTATTTGAGCTTTAGGAATGAAATATTTCTGAGTTCAGGAAGATTGGATGTCACTGAATTATAAAAGCACCTTACAGAAAATCTTGGATAGGTTGAATTATTATGTGAACATCGGGTATCTCAAATCAAGAACCTTGTGACATCCCTCTGCTGAGGAGGGCCAGCTGGAAATCTGGAAACTAAAAAGTGTGGGAGTTTTTTTGACAGAGGAAAGCTGTTATAGGTAGAACTTGTTGCACTGCATTTGAATTGGTAACATATTTGCTACTTGCTTAGGGATGTATAATTGAACAGCCAGAAAGATGCTGAGTGCAAATACACAATTGATCTTAAGGTTCCCCTAACCTTTCTCACCCAGTTTGATGTTCCTTGATGGAAGGGAATGCTGGCAGCAGTTCTGATTCAGAGCTCTGTCAGTGCTGTGGTTTTGCCTCATAGTGCTACTCAGTGCTTTTAGAACCAGTGACCACGTAATTTAGAGTCATGATTTTCATTTTGTAATGTGGATGAATTTTAAAAGGTGTTCCTCAATTAGCTTCAATTTTAAAAATGTGTTCCTCAATTAGCTTCACTTTTAAGTGGAGGTGAAATAAATGCTTCTCAAAAGAAAAGCTTAAATATAACTATTATACATTTAGAGTTGAAATTTCTCTTAATTCTCAATCTAAATATTTTAAGGAATAAAATCAAAAGTTGACGAGCTAAAAGCAGCCTATGATCGTGAAGAGTCTCCTAACCTGGAAGAATACGAGCCCTATACAGTAGCCAGCCTGCTGAAACAGTACCTGCGAGAACTGCCTGAAAATTTGCTTACCAAAGAGCTCACGTCCCGCTTTGAAGATGCTTGTGGAAAGAACACAGAGGCTGAGAAAGTTCAGGAGTGCCAGAGGTTGCTGAAAGAGTTGCCAGAGTGTAACCATCTCCTAATTTCTTGGCTGATTGTGCATATGGACCATGTTATTGCAGAGGAGCTGGAAACAAAAATGAACATCCAGAATATTTCTATAGTGCTCAGCCCTACTGTCCAGGTACGTGCACCACACAGCAAGTGTTAGACCACAACTTCAGCCTGAGAAAGACTTCTTTGTAGGAACTCTCTTGCACATGGGAATTAGGTATTGTCTGATTTGCTTAAGCTGAATTATAGCTTCTCTTTATGTCTCAGGAACCCGAAATGCTGGGAAAAGGGGAACAAAAGACTTTCCACATGTGAGCTTGCATACTGTGGGTCTGATACATTATTACGAGAGTCTTACAAAGACTGCTGTCTGTGTTTTAATTCTGTCGTGAACAGCAGTTGTTTAATGTTGAATTTGCCCAATAATTTTTGCAGATACACAATTTCTGTGGGCCTCTGATTCAGTGGTAATTTAGTGAAAACTATATTGTTGCTTAATTTTAATATTAAGCCAGTGAATGCTGTCCTGCATGTAGATCCTCCTGGTGAAGTGATGATGGGTAAAATGTCTTTGGTGTCTGCAGTCAAATGGCTGGGGAAAACCAACTTATTTTTCCAGTAAGATATTGTGGTTTCTGGATTGACTGATTCCTTAATAAACATCCTGGAAATATTTAATTTAAGCTTGTCCTGTGCATGATGAAAACTTGGCATTATTGGGTGTGGGCCTTCCAGAACAAACCCCACACTTTAGAAAAGCTTGACTTTATAATTAAGAGTCCTGGTGGAGGCCCAGTAGCAAAATGGATGGGTGTTATTCTTGGCTGTTGTGCTGTACCAGACACCTTTCTACCTGAGAAAAGAGGTAACAATTAACATAGAACAATGCAGGCCAAATCATGTTTTGTTGGTAACTAGATCATAGCAATTAAAGTGCAGGTAGTGACAGAACTAAAATAATAGTTTCGGGATAATTTTTTTAATTTTAATGGAAGATACAGTATCAAAATAAATACTTGCTTCTGTTTCATGTTAAAACAAGGAATACAGTGGAAGATTCTTTCAAACTACTTTTCTTGTACTATATTAAATCATCTGGGAGAGAACCTGGAGAAAATAGTATAGGTTGAGGTAAGAAGAGGTGTAGAGCCAGCAGCCATAACATAGTATGGTTGTTGTTCCCTTTTACTAACTACCTTTACCTGAGTAAAAAGAGAGATTTAATACATTTTTGTATCTACCAGTGGTGCAAATAATTATGGTATGCTAAGACATGTGAAGATTCAGAGTTTAGCATGAAAATGCCTCAGAAACATAGGTAAGAGAGACAGTGAAATAATTCCTTGATGCCAGCACTGCATTGTTGAAAGTGTCATTTTTAATCCTGATTTTAATCTCTTAGGGCAAACTGGCATGACTGTGGCTCACAGAAAGGCATACTGAGGGCTGCTGTATCTGGAGAAAGACACTGTGCTCTGCAGATAATGTGAGTAAATCACCTTAACCAACATCCTGTCCTTTCTTTGCAGATCAGCAACCGTGTCCTGTATGTGTTTTTTACACATGTTCAGGAGTTCTTTGGGAATGTGACCCTAAAGCAGGTGACAAAACCTCTTCGCTGGTCGAATATGGCAACAATGCCAGCACTTCCAGAAACACAAGAAAGCATCAAAGAAGAAATCAGGCGACAGGTTGGCAATTACTTTAGTGTTTTTGTGTTTTTCTTTGCCCTGGATTCTATACGTTCAGTAGTAAATTCTTGTAAGTGTGTAACAAACTCTTTAATTCCATCGCAATTATCCTGTCAGTGGAGACCACTGGAAAGAGACTGATGACTTCCTTTCCTTTTTCATGTGTGGAAAGTTGCTATAGTCTTGTGGTGATCACATCTGCGTCATTCGAGTGCTTTGCTGTCTAGTTCAATACTTTTATTGTGGGAGGAGGGTTAGGGGAGCACGTTAAAGAGTGTGATTTCTTTAGTATTGCTCTTCAGCTGGCTCTAGATCATGTGCTGGGTCTGTGTTAACATTTGTTCGTGGACATGTCTAGGTTTGAAAACCAGAATTGCCAACCTGTTGCCACAAAGCCCAAAAGATTTTCCTTTTCAGTCTGCTCTGCTATGATACGTTAAAGACACTTAATTTCTTTGGCAATATTTCTAGGAGTTCCTACTGAACTGTTTACACAGAGACTTGCAGGCAGGGATAAAAGACTTATCCAAAGAAGAGAGACTCTGGGAAGTGCAAAGAATCTTAACAGCTCTCAAGAGGAAACTGAGAGAAGCTAAGAGGCAGGTGGGTAACTTTTCTATTTATTGGCTAGACATCTAAATCATGGATCCCTAATCTGTGACAGTGCAAAGGCACATGAATCAAACCACGTTTCAGTCTTTTTACTGCAGATTTTCTCATCTTAACTTTATGTGCCTGATGAGCAATTGTATTTTCTGCTTAGCTGGCTCTCCCTAGAGACAGATAGATCTTCACAGCTGTTCACAAAAAAATACATGTGTGATTAAAAACTTAAATGTTTGACAGAGCATGTATTCATGATATGCTTAAAACATCGTGCCCTGGTGCACAAAGAGGAATTACTGGAAGACTTGAGGTTGACAAACTTGAGAAGCATTTTTTTATATCCCAGAGAAGGGGCAGACCTTGTTGAAAGCTTTCGAGACCACTGAGATGGTGGTTCTAAATTTGGGAAATATTATGTTCAAAAAAGTCTTTTCTGGAGTAACTAGAGTGCTCGGGGAAGGTGTCCGTTCGAATGTTGTTCTCTTTCTCTGGCAGGAGTGTGAAACAAAGATTGCACAAGAAATTGCTAGCCTTTCAAAGGAGGATGTCTCCAAAGAAGAGATGAATGAGAACGAAGAAGTTATAAATATTCTGCTTGCACAGGTAGCTGGAAGGCACTTACTTGTTTGCCTGTGTTGGTATTTTATATTTCAGATATATTGAACAGTCTTTTGTCCCCTTTAATGCAGAGGGACATTGAAAGCATAAAGGGGACTCTCTGGGCATTAAAACATAAGGCTTTGTTTTAAAGGTAAATAAACAAGAGAAGGAATGCTGACTGCAGGAGTGAACCCAGAGCTGAGCAGACTCTTGTTAACAACAGAAAGGAGACACTGCACAAAAAAAAAAGAAAAACTTAGCCTTTGTTGTTAATGTACTTAGAAAGCGCTTCCAAATCTAGCCAATGTTAATACTGTTAAACTGCTTTCCTGCTGATCAAAGGAAGTACGGCAACTATTTTGGCTTTTTTGCCTTCCCTTGCTTCCCCCAGTAGCTTTGATCTTCTCCCCACTGGACTTTCCTCCTTATATTCATCTTCAAAGACATATATATAATTAAGTTTTTCTAGTTATTTTACTGGTTGGCCAGAGCTTTCCCCTGTGATTTAAGGAAAGGCAGCCAAACATGCCAGGATTTGGTGTGTCATCTCCACAGCTACTCAGTACAGTGAGCATCTTGAGGATTCAGAACAGACATTGCAGGGTTTGAACTTACATTTCCTGTGAGGTCTTGATGGATCAGAGTTCAAAGTAGACACGCTAACCACTGTTACTGAAATAGCATCGTCTCATACTTACTGTATGCTACTGTAGGAAATGAAGTCAAGGCTTTAAGTGAACTAACTGATCATTGCAGGAGAACGAGATTTTAACAGAACAAGAAGAACTGCTGGCCATGGAGCAGTTCCTGCGGAGACAGATTGCCTCAGAGAAGGAAGAAATAGATCGTCTCCGAGCAGAAATAGCTGAAATACAAAGGTAAAAGGGACAGCTCACATCAGAGCCTTGCCAGGCCAGCACACTTTGATTAAAAGTACCCATAAGCTTTGCTGAAATGATACTCTAAACTACACTTAAAAGCTCACACAGTGAACATCATGGTTGAAAGCCGCTTATTTTTATTGAAGTCTCAACAGCTTTAGATCTTTTAGGATATTTTCTGTTGTTTTGACTGAAATTATGATCTAAAGGAAACTAGGCCGTGTGCTGTAAAAAAATCCCCCTTGGAAATCACTGCTTTATTAAATTAAGCTTTGAAAGGAAAGTCAGGAGTTTTTTTAAAACCACTGGCAGGTGATTCAGTGGATGCAGGTTAAGTCTCTTATATGCTGCCACAGTTCTGGCAGAGTTGAGGAAGTGCTTAAATCAGAATTTGTCATTGGTCTTTCAGTCGCCAGCAGCATGGCCGAAGTGAAACTGAGGAATATTCTTCTGAGAGTGAAAGTGAGAGCGAAGATGAGGAGGAACTGCAGGTCATCCTGGAGGATTTGCAGAGACAGAACGAGGAACTGGAGGTAAGATTTGGTTCTTAGCATTCATTCACGGGTTCTCTTCCCTTGGTGGCTACTTGCTGGAGCCTGTGCAGAGATGTTTGCACATGTGCAAGCTGGTGGTTTCGCATCAGTTTTGCCCAGGCTGTGAGCCACACACCCCCTGCTGTGTGCAAGGCCCTGCTGCTGTCCGGGCTGGCAGCAGCACCTCACTGCAGTGCTAAATAAACACTGCCTGAGCTACAGCAGTTCTGTGCCAGAGGGAGCCCTGACGATTGGTTTTCCTCCCTTAAAAGATAAAGAACAATCACCTGAACCAGGCGATCCACGAGGAGCGAGAGGCCATCATAGAGCTGCGGGTGCAGCTGCGGCTGCTGCAGCGAGCAAAGTCGGAGCAGCAGGTGCAGGAGGAAGAGGAGCCAGAAAAACGCGGGGGCGTTTCTCAGCAGCAGAGGGACAGTGTCCTGGACACAAAAGCAGCCAAAGAGCAGCCAAAAGCAAGCAAGGAGCAGCAAGTCAAGCCATCGCCAAGCAAAGACAGGAAAGAAACTCCAATTTGATCAGGCTCCTTGGCTATGCATAAAATCACCCGAACTGTGCAAATTACTGTAATTTGAGTCTAACTGCACAAATTATTGCTGGCTGTGTACATTCTGTAAAGAAACTTTTCTTTTAAGCCCTGGAGACTTTTGTCTCTAATACTTGTGGCTTCTACTCATCAGACTCAGGTGAGTTTGGAGAGGCCAGAAGAGTTTTCCAGTTAGTATCAGATTATTTCAAGACTGGTTTCCTTCAGGTGATTTAAAATAATTCAGTAACAGTTTTATTTCAAACCAAAATCATTATTTACATTCACTGGAGCAGAATTGGAAAATCTCATTTTCAGTAAACAAACAAAAACCCACCCACACTTACTAATTATTTGCCTTGTGGATCTATTCATTCTCATTCACCATTATTTCTGCTTATTAACCGAGTCACTTCTTGCTTGTGCCTTTGATACCTTTCTGATGCAGATTATATACAAGGGAGCTTTAAATTTATCCTGGGTTGGCTGAAATGGTGGGAGACTGTGGGGTATCATGTTTACCTGACATGCCCTTAAGCTTCATTTTTGTTCTGAGATGTACTAAGTGTAAAAATTTGAGAGATATTATTTATGTCCCCATACGATGGAAACGTTCACTGAGAGCCGTTGATGTTTAGCGGTGTAGGTAACCCCCGACTCATTTATTAACCACCCTCATCACAGCCATTTCAGACAGGCCCTGTGCAAACTGCTGCCACAGAGCCAAGAGCTTTGTCTTCATCCATTTTAAATGTTACCCCCACTCAGAGAAAGCCGCTGCTTGTAGGCAGGGATGGGAATGGGTTATGTCACTTAGGATGTGTCTGCCTGACCAAGCAATACAGCATTGCCCCGGCACAAGTGACAGTCACTTGTGCTTTCCCATAAGAACAACACCAAGGGGAGGCACTGGGGGTTCAGCAATAGCCTCTCTTTTGTTGTTGTTTAGCAAACCAACCACCCCCACCTGGGACTTGCTTTTGGTTTGGCTGTTTTTACACCTTCTACCCTTCAAAATCCTCCACCCACGCTGGCATTTAAGGGCCATTTAATGTTTTGGGTACACTCATGAGACTTGTCCATCAAACCATATATAGACAGAAACTCCACAGAGTGCATATAGGCTATCTTATTTTTTAATCTGGATATTTATTTTCAGCACCTGTTGGATGTGGTTGTATTCTTTATCTATTGCACTGTTGTGAATCATTGGCCATGATTTGATTTTGTACAAATAATGCTTTGATATGTTATAGAAAACAGCATAGTATTTTTTTAAAATTTGGAAAAAAGTTTATAAACACAGAAAATGTGATCAGATGACAAATGTAAACTAAAGCATTCTCCCTTGCCTTCCTTACATACATTTTATATTTGCTGGCAATATTTAAACTTTTTGTTTGTTTAATTCACACTAATTCCTATTGAATTGTCATGGATTTTTCTAATGTTCTTCAGACAAATCTCTTAATATTGGTTAACTTTTATTTTGTTAGGATTGTATTTATCAAGCAAATAAATTCAACAGCCATTTGAAAGTAGTTTCTCATTGATCTATTTCATCATACAAATCACAGTGATGATTCTTGGGTGACCACCTGCAGTTGAGCAGTTTCTACGAAAAATTAATCTGGGCTTCCTTAAAAGCTCTTCTCTGAAAGAACATTTCCTGCAACTGAATGTAGTAGACAGTTCTGTACCTCAGGTGAACATCAAGTGAAATTTATCCAAGCAGAGATTTTAATTCTTTGCTTCCCTGTTACCACTAGAGATTTCAGTTGTGAGAGCAAAAGCCATGCTGTTTACTCACATCATTACTCCCAACACACGGGCACTGCTCTCAATGCGTGTCGCCACGGAGGGCTGAGCAGAGGTGGAACTGGTGCTCCTGCAGCAGCACAGCAGCTGTAACCAGGGACTGGGTTTCAGACCACCTGAAAGAGGTGTCTTTGACAGGATCTGTCCCATTCTGTGCCACAGCCCTGCCACACCAATCCCCCGGGCCCTGGTGCTGCCTGCACAGCAGCCTGGCAACTTGCACGAAGGACATACCTGTCCTGAACGACCACGTTATCTAAATCCAAGTATCATTTAAATGGGCTTAAAATAATCCTTCTGGAAAATTTGAGTGTTTCCACCAGAGAAGGCAGGGGGTGATGGGACAAGGGAAAACTACACACCTTACTTGTTTTCATAGCCCTTTTCAGCACAAGCTTGAAACAATTTGGTCACATCAGTCAGTCAGAAGTCCAAAGCAGCAACAACTGCGTGAACAAGTCTTGGGGGCTACTGAGCCAACATGAACCAGGTCATGAACCTGGGGTTTGCCAGCAGAGGGTTACTTGCATCCAACTGAAAACAGGACAGCTTTTATACCCACAGGAGTACTGCAACTGCAACTGAACCAACCTCAGACATCTGGCACGTGGAGCAGGACTTCTCCCTCCCAGTAAGTCTCTTTGATCTGAAAAACAGCAGCCTGAAGTGAACTGGTATTGTCTAAACAGCTAAAAAAGGTGGGAGTTATTTTATTTAAGATAAGAAAACAAACAATGAACAGTACTCCTCTCAGATCGCATCCCTACCACATAAGCTTGTGTCCAAGGCCTTGCAGGATTCCAGCCAGCCTTACTGGGCTCTGCCATGTCCACACCAGGTTTGCAGCACTGGCTCAGCTTCGCTCACTGGAACAAACCCATCTGTGCTGGTATGACTGGGGGGAGGTTCCTTTCCAGCAGGTACTGTGAAAGCACTGTCACGGAACACAGTCCTACAGGGAACCATATAAGGGACCCCAGAAATTCACTGTCCATGGTGAAGATAAAGGGCCACTGTACAGGAGGCTTCCACTTCCATTAGCTAATTCCAATACTAGCACTGGAGGGATCAATTTTTATCTCTGTGCCCCATCAGATTAATGAGCTAAGTAATTTTTAAAATCTGTGTACTGAATCTGAGTTTTACATCTGATCATCTTTCAGTTAGAAGAATAAATAACAATGAAAGCGTCACCCTGATGCTTTGCCAGAAAGGTCTGATCAAGCTTAATCTGCCAAGGGTTTCATTTCTCAGTGTGCACCACTGACTCATAATGCTTCATCTGCAGAGAAAAATGCCTCACCCAGACCAAATATGGCTCATATCCAACAGCACAAGTTCTCCACAGTGTTCTTTAAGACACACTTGGACCCGGAAGCTGCAGCTCCGTGCCCCATGTCCCAGGGAGAGTGGGCACAGCCTCACCAGCGCAGCCTCCACCTGCTCAGCCATGCAGGTCTCTGAAGTGACACCACCGGGACAGGCCCCTCTGGCTCAGCGCTGGCACTGTCACTGCTGACCCTCTGGGACACAAAGGGCTGCTACCAAGTTTCCTCTGGACCTTCTCGTGCTGCTGTCTTAACAGCATGACCAAGCTCTGCCAAAGGATTATGTGGCAAAACCCAGGATTTGAACTGAACAACCCCACTCCCACACTGGAAGCATTCCCCATCTGAACTGCCAAACACCAGAGTTCCCAGTGCAGGGAGGTTTCGGCAGGGCAGTGGGAGCAGATGACCAGGGAAGGTGGTGGTCTAAGCTCTTTGATTTGAGAGATGGGATTTCACATCCCAAATTCCTACACAAAGTAACACCATTGGCTTGGGAGTCCCGCTGAGCTCCTGCTGCTGCAGCCTCCCCTCACCCAGCACTGTGAGCCGCTGCCTGGTTTTATCACTGTGCAGGGCCCCAAGGAAGAGGGGGAGAGAAAATCCCTGCTGACAGCGCTGCTTACAAAAAACCATGTTGTCAGGCACAAAAATCCAGAAGGTGACTGAAAAAATTAAAATAAACCAAAACAAAACACAAAATCCCTCAGTCAAAAGACCAGAGGAAACCATGAAATCAATGACCAGTACAAGAGAAATGACCCAGCCCCCATTTCAGCCTTTGTTGTCTCCTTACTCAATCCAGATTTATTTGGGTTCTTTTTTACACCAGAAACCTGGATTGACTGAAACATAACTGAAATTTCTTCTGATATTCAAACAATGCACCTCTCCTCCTCTCAGCCTTGTTAAAAAACATGCAGAGAAGTGTGCTCAGTACCTTTCCTTGTCACAGTCACGATCCCAAACCACCTGCAGTCAGTCCCGTTAAAACATTTCCCACACAGAAATACTACTACACCTCTGCAGAAATGGGTCACGGAATTTCAAGCAGACCATGATCAGAGAGCTATAAGATGTTTAAACATCTGGTTATTTATCTCTGCTAAGTCACAGCGTATTTTAATCATCTAGATGTAGTCCAACCTCAGCAGCAATTGAACCTTAAAATAATCCCATTAGCTTGGGTTCTTTATTTATTTTTCTGATCTAAATAAAAAGTGAAATAAAATTAAAACTAAAAGGCAGACTCTGAAAGCACTCGGGGGTGGGGGAAGATCATGCATATTTTAAATGAGCTTTCCTGCCATATTTTCATATTTTAAGGTAGTCTATGAGTATGTCCCCACTCTGCATATAAAGAAAAGATTAATCACTTTAAATATGCTTTCCACACTGTCTGAACACCAGTAGAGACAGGGAGATGAGCCTTTCCCAGCACAATCAAAGAGAACTGACAGGAGACAGTAAATGGAATATAGAACAAGCTTTTGTCCACCTGCCTGTCTCAGACGCCTCTTCCCATCCCACCACGATGGAGAGGTCCCTAGGTTGAAACCAGCTCAGAAAACGTAAGCACTGCACACCAGATTCCCCATCAAAGGACAGGCGACCAACAGGAGACCTTGCCAACAGGAAGGAACCCAAGCAGAATGTAAGAATGTGCCTGAGCCAGGGCACAGACTTTGCCATCCTGCCCATCCACTACTAATTCCGACCTCTGACGGCGCAGGGAAAAGGGGGCGAGCACTAACAAGTCTGTAACAAGTAACCCTGCTGTTCTGCATTCCTAATGAACATAGGATCTTGTCCACAGGGCCAGGAATTTGTGCAACAGCTATCTGGGACATTCAGAACAGCAAGGAAATGGTTTCCAAGTCTCAGTCATGTCTTGGGTTATACACAATCCACCCTCCAGAGAGTTCCAGACATTTGCCAGTTTTACTGACATGAAATCTGCTTGAGAACATGGCAAGGAAACAACCCTACAAAGTCCTGATAGGTCTCTGGGCAGGAATAACTGAAGAGAGGGAACCTGCTGTGAAAAACAGCCAAGCAGGAGAAAGCAGACAGTGTTGTAACCAGGGCATGGGAAAAAGGGATTTCCCATGAAGATTCTCATGAAGAAGCTCTAAGATGAGCCACGAGATTAAATGGGAATCCATGAAAACTGCACGTTAAGAACAAAAAGGGGGAGTAGAGGTAGAATACGGCTTTTGGGAAACATGGAGCAACAGATGACAATTCAGGAGCTGCCTCACTTTCTGCTCAGGAAACCCTGACCGAAAGAGAAATGAATTGAGCGACAGAACTCAGATCTTTCTTTAGGGAACACACACACGATGTAATTCAGCAGGATCTCTGGCAGCATCCCCAGGTACTGCCCCATAGAAGAAACAGTTCCCTTTTCCACTGCTCAGAACAGAGATGCACATTCCCCCAAAACCCATATCCTTAGGGATAAGATGAAGCCTGAATTACTGACATCACTAACACTGCCAGTGATGAGAAAATTCCCTATCATAATTAAGCAGTAGAGTCCACATCCCTCAGGCTGTAAATCAAATGCTCTTGGGAAACGCTGAGTATAAAGCAAGTCTTTTCTTCCCTTCCACTTCTTGGGAATCATCAAATGAAGCAGAAAAGAGGTAGACAGATCTGTGGCATGCCAAGTGAAAGAAAAAGGAGAAAGACAGCTATATCTCCTCTTACTGAAAATTATCCTTAGTTGTTGCTGTCAGGGGAATTCAGGCACTTTGCAACTGAAAACACTCCATATTCCTTAGGAAAAAGCCTCAAACTCTCCCTCGAATTCACAGGTCTGCACCAGCATTGCCTAAATAAAACATCCAGACGATCTGTCTCATTTTTCAACATAGAGGTCTTTTATGTTTAAATGACTAGAAAATACCTAAAGGGATCAGATATAATTCTTCATTTTACTGGACTAGTGGAACAGCACATAAGTACAGTGATGGAATTAGGCTGAGCCATGTTAATTCTGGACTTCAAAAACCAGGATTTAAGTCCCCATACTGGAGACTCCAGTCACAGTTAGAGGATGACCTGAAGCATCCCCTGGTCTGAAGAGCAAGCTGGTCCATTCACCTCAGGAATTATACACGTGATCTAAATACAATTCAACTGTCATTGCACTAAGGCAAAAACAGATGAAGGGATTTATGTGCTCTGAACAAAACACAGAAATCAACTGGACTTCAATGCATATTTCTAAAATGGGAATCATTTGGCCTGAGAGTGGATGAGTTACTTTTAGGTGTTCTCCTTATGGCAGCAGGGATTGCTGAGAAATCCTCCTTCCTGAAGAGCTCACTGCTTCCTGACAGCCTGCTACCACCCACAGGGCTGTCACACTGCCTAGTCCTCAAGGGATTAGGCCAATTTTGAAAAGAAAAATGGATATGCAAAGGAAAAATGTTAAAAAACCACAAACAAAACAGATTAAAAACACACACAAAGCCCAAAATAAATAAAAAACCAATACAAAAATCCCTAGGCCTATTAAAAATAAAAATAATCAAACAAACCCTCCAAAAACCCAAACCCACCACACTTCAAAGCAGAGATGACTCTGTATCTTAACCACCTCCACTGCCCTGCTAAGGCATACAGAAGCAACCTCTAGGGAGTAAACAGCAACTTTCTGTTTAAAAGAAAAGAAAATCTATTTTCCCAAAGAAACAGGAGGCAGAAAACAAAAAAACAAACAAACAAAAAAAAACAAAACAAAAAAAAAAAATAAAGAGACACCTGCCTGAGGCTCAACTGCCAGGGCACCAGGTACTTGACTGATAAATGAAGGTGTTCTGCTACAAACATCACTGCTAAACTGTCACAGCCATTTCTACACAGCCATTTTGTTCCTCCAGGAACAAAAGCCTCCCACACACTTTGGGTTCTGCAGGCTAGAAGAAAGATGATTTAAAGAAGTTGCCCCTGGAAGACACAGGAGATACTGTATCAGTAACTTTAAATGAGAGGAAACAAAGCCGTCGGTGGGCCGAAGGCAGGTTAAAGGCAGTCTGACCTCAGTTTCCTGTAACCCTGGACTGAGATGGGTATTTAGACTTACTTCCAGTTAAGACACCATTCCACGCTGGAGCAACAGGTTGCCAAGCACAACAGGGATGCTTGGAAGAATCTACCAAAACCTCAGCTACACAGTCAAAGCACATCTATGCTGCAGTACAGTCCACCTCAAACAGCAAAATTCTTCACAGTCGTTAAGCAAGCCCCTTGACCCTGAGACAGCCATCAAAGCATAAAGAACTGAAAGAAAAAGGTGACTTAAATTTCAAACTTATCCTTTTAATGTCTTAAAAAGGTCACAAGGTTTTTTTTCAATCTTATTAATAAATTTTATTTGGACAAGTAGAGAACAACTTGTATCACAACAGCTTTTAAACAACATGATTAAAGACTGCAGCACTCCAAGGAGGCTCACAGATATGTACAGTATATGAAGAAAAAAGTTGCACCTTCAGAGCCGATCATGATCAAGTTAAAAATACCTGACTTAAAGTACATGTGCTAATAAATTTCCTTTAGGTCATGACCAGCATGAAAATAATTAGGACACAGGTACTCAGCAAAGTTTTCTGCTAATGGGTACAGCAATATGCTGCATTTAAGGATTAAAATCAGATTCTAGTTTAGTGTTAGCACTGAGCCCTTAAGAGAAATCCAAATTTCTACTTTTCCCCATTTACAAACATCAAAGCCATTCCCACTTAAGGGTGTGCCCAGCTGCACACAAATCAGGTCCTCAAAGGATAAAAACTTTTAGCGCTAATACTGGAGGTCTCACGTCCCGGTACGAATTTGCCTTTCTGGCCACTCCGTCCTATCAGTTGCTACAGAAAATACTTGCTAAGTTAACTCCTCAGGAGAAACAATGCAGGTCTCTGGAAATCACATCCTTTCTACAATGAAAATGATCTGCCAATTCAAGTTTCATTTGTTCAGGAAGACAGAAGATTTAAGGCTTCGGTGGCAAAAATAATCCTCTGAGAAGTGTTTTTCTAAAGTCAAGCTGACATAGGTATGTTTACTTTTTCTTGACTTAAAATCCCTGGTTATCAGGTTTAGATAATATCCACCTGTTAAAACTGGCAAGAAATCCCTCCTTCCAAAGAGGTTGCTCTAAATCAACCATTTTAGAAGCGTTTGAGGATAGTTTGTTTAAACTTTTTTTTAATTATAGCAACATTTAGAACTTATTAATAAGTTGATGAAGCAGTGCTCATGGCATCATCCGCGATTTTGGTATTGGCAGGGTGTATGCTTGCAAAATACTTGACATCACTGTCCTCATCCATTTGAAGCGCCATAATTGTTTGTTCCACAGCTTCTTGGTGAGAGTTGGCAGAATTTAGAAAGTACTCTGTAAAAGAAAATGCACAAGACTTAATGGGAGGAGAAGACGGCAGACACTTCAACACAAACCTCAGCGTACTACCACGAGATACAAAATTTCAGAGGACAGTGCACGCTCACAGTCAAACTGAATATCTGGGCAGGCTCAAAATATACATCTGGATGTACCTATGAATTCATCTCTTAAAAGGTATCATTCCATGCTTAGAGCAGATTCTCTATTGATGCTGTTTGAATACAGGATCTCTATGGCACTTCAGTAGGAAAGTGCCACACACCCCATGGCCAAAGAGGAAGAAAAACCTGGAAATGACTCAGAAGGAGTGCGCTTGTATTTACGACAGAGAGAAAATACCACCAACCCATGGCCATTGACACTCCACTTCACTACCAGCCTTGCCAAATAATTATCAAAGGATAAAGCTCAGATAACATGAAATAAGAGTGGAAGAAATTCCGACATCTGACAGTTTTCACAAACTACAGTTGCTAGTTGTTCATTTGTGCTTTCTAGTGACACCTCTACAAACTAGCTCCCTCAAGGAAAATGACACCAAAAGAACAGGCTGGCATATGAGCAGGGACTCTTATTTCCTCAGCATTACACAACAGCAGGTCTGATACCACAACAAGGGTCATGGTTTTATCTCAGCCAAGGTAACATCCCACAGCAAGGAGACTGTAAAAGCAACAGCAGCCCAGATCTGGTATGTTTTTTCTTTCCCAAATGACTACAGAAAAATTGAGAGACAAAAAAACCCCTGACAGTCTCCCCATTGCAACTCTCTCTGCCACTAACCTTTCTCTAAAAGGGTTTGCTTTAATGTTTTTGCGAGCAGGACTCGAACATTTGGAACCTTGTCAGATGCCAAGTGTAGTAAGTGTGGCAAGAGATGCACAGCAAACTGGTCCATGGGCAGGCAGTCATCTTCACTGATAGTCTGGCAAGAACACAGAAGTGATTTTGTTAAATTTCAGCACAGTGAAGATAAAATCCCAACACAGAGTTAACAGGTCCTATTAACTTCATAGCACAAATAATGTAGTTAGCATCCACAAAGTTTTACAATACAGTACAATACTTTCTAGCACAAACCTATACAGAATGAAGCAAGTCAGAGTTGAGGAATTCAGGCTCAGTTACAAGACCTTTTCAATCCTTCTCAAGATTAGTTCAATCTTTAAGTAGGTATTGTATTAAAACAAGATCTCAATAAACATCTGTTGTACCCAAACATGTTCCTCTAAAGAAGCTCAAAGCTCCTTTCTCAAAATACTAAGAACTGTCCCACTTGGGCAGCAGCCCTATTGGCTCCCAGTCTGCACCTCTGCAAGAGCCTCCAAATTTGACCACTTCCTTGGGACCCCAGCTAGTTCCAACTCTTCTGCTTATTTGTCTGAGAATACATTGGTTTTGACCAAGTTGCACAAGGCAGCTAAGAAGTACAGGCAGCTCCAACTGACTGACTTCTAAAGGGTAACCCAAAAGAATGGTGGGCTACTGCAGAGTATTATAAAAATCTCACTTCATGCTGAGCAAAAAAGCTCAGGGAGCTTCTCAACTCAGGGATTATTTTGCTATGCTTCTGTTCTATATTCAATATCAGACTTGATGACCTGGTGGTTAATATGGTCAGCTAAAGATGCATTCAAGCTCATCTGTGAAGAAACACAGAAGAAAGCGGCTAGGAAACTAGCCAGTTCATTCCATTCATTAAAATAGTGTCAACAGATAGCTGGAGAATTCCAATTGCTATGCCCCCATAATTCTGACCACCACCTCCCACAACAACAAGAAAATATAAACAAAAAGACATTTCACCTGGCAAATAAAGACAAAAGTTTGTCGGCCAGACCATTTGTGGCATCTACAGAACTTTTCAACAAGTTCATTCATGAGGTCTATCACAAAGGTTGATGGTGAAGCCATGTACAGCTTTTTTACCATTTCACTAACCTTGAAGAAATGAGAAAAAAAAATTAAAAATTATTTCTGACCACCAACACTAAGAAGTTTGAAATCCTAAATTTATTTAGATTGCTTTACCAGCTTGTAGGAAATCCAACGGACAGAAGACACTTTGTCTGCACAGAGGCTGAATGCAATAGGCCGCAAGTAGTCATAGATGTCTCTGGCACTGTACAGATCTAGAAGTAAGATCAGTTGCCTACAAGATGGAAGAAGAATCAAACAGAATATATTATAGTAAGAAAAAAGGCAGCTTAACTGAATATCATCATTTATATGTTCTCAAATATGCAACGTGGTCATAGTAAATTTACTAGGAAGCAGAATCTTCTAATTTTCGGTGCCATCAGTTTGATTATGGGTCACCTGCAAATACTAAATTGCCACTTATTCACAATACTGGAAAAATGCTGTGTGAGCTCAAAGAATGAAAAGCCAGGGGAGAAGCAAGAGAGCCAAGGCTGCATTTATTAGGGATCCTGATAACAGCTTCCCTGTAGCTGCAGCACAGCGGATCCAGCTGTGAACGACACTGAGCACACACGTACATCTGAATACCTGGTAAAGACACCTTGCACATATAACACATGCACAGCTATAAAGCAGCTCCTCCCAGTTTGGAAAGTATCTTTGATCACTTAAGTACGTTGATTTAACAAATCAATAAAACTTGCTCTACTTCAGAGCGTACTGGACAACTGAGAAATCAGTCTTCCTCAACTTTTTAAGAGTTAAGATTTCAGCAGGTTTCAGACACTGGCATGTGTCATGGATGGCAGGGAATACATCAAAAGAAGTGACATGATGTGCTACAAGCAGCCAAGAAAACATCTCCATACCAGCAGCTGGGAGTGAAATAGCTAGAGTACTTCTATTGACTGCAAGAGCAACCAGATGTGGTCTTAACTTTTGGCAGCTTCTTTTGTATGGAAAGGTAACGTTATCAACATATGGTGATGGAAAAGACTTTCAAACTCCAACTATTATAAGTGATATACAACTACTGGGAATTTTTAAGCAACGGGACGAGTAGGATAAGGGATTATCTAATAATTAAAAGGAAATTAAGAATATCCCTGTCAAACATCTATTATACAATTTTCACATTTTTAAATATCCGAAACAATAAAAACAAGCATTCAGAAAACAACATACTCAGCCAGCTCAGCACGGAAACGCCAGTTCCTGCTGTTATCAGTCACTAGGAATTCCTGAAGCTGATAAAGATACTCTCGTCTTTTGTCAACATGAAGAAGCTGTAACAGTAAAAATAAGTGTACATAAAGAACTACAGACTACAATCAGCAGACAGAACAAGAGCTTTAAAATACAACTAATGAAACACTCATCTTTATTGAAAACCCCAAAATCTCTAGCAATGGTGTTACCTTCTCGGGCTAAACTCTGTCATGCTTAAGGCTGTAAAATCACATGGGGCACTACTGAAAGAAAAATCTTGATCTAGCCTCTCCTTTTACTCCAGGAAACAAGAGGTGTAAAGATAGTTTCATGATTTTTGTCTTTCAGCTCCAAAAATGAGGCAGAGAAACTTGTACAGAAATTTGAAGGTTGTGTAGAGAGGTTACAGCCATGAAAAAAATCATCCACTGCCATCTATATATTGAATAAACATGCACAAACAAGGCTCTTCAGAGAAAGTATTAGCAACACAGATCTCCTGTAAAATATATTCTAGTATTCAACAGACATCTGGAGAGATTCCCACAAAGTTATGCCAGTGTTATGCTAAAAAGCAGGTGCATATAAAGCAATGAAGCAGAATACATAATTGCCCTGACCAGAGCTCAACAGAGACATACCTTCAGAAAGTCATGCAAGTGTTTAAGCACACCTATCCTGACTTCATCCAGGTCTTTCAAGAAGCCATTGAAGACAGGAACTAAATCTCCAGCTGTAAGCTGGTCTCCAAGGATGACAGCAAGTTCGTGTATAGAAAATGCCAGTGTCCGCCGAACCTTCCACTGCAACATAAAGAAACTAGGGTTATTGAGCGGAAGTGCTCTATTCCAACCTGAGAGTCAGTATCCAAGCTGGACTCCCAGCAAGCTACAGTACTTACAAATACATTCAACAGTGTCTCATGTAACAATTGAAAATTAGATGGGAAATTCACAAGGAAAAAAAAGGAAAATAAAAGAGGGCAAATGACCAGATATCATTTCCTTCACCTGAATATGAAGGAACCAGGCAAACAGAAGTAATCAAAATACTTTAACTTTCCAGGTGCCAGGAAGGAAAATAGTATTCCTGACATAAGTACTCTTGCACATATTACTTTTTACTTTAAATTCTTTTGTATAAATTAGTTTCATGCTACTACTCTCTCACTCATGTAATTTATAAAGCAGAATAAAATATATATCCCACAATATTTCAGCTAGGATATTTTGGTTCCATAATAGGTAAAGTTTCTTCCATACTGAGTGCTCAGCAGCCCAAGGAGCAGTAGAGATGTTGGACACCCTAAATTGGGGGTGCACTGTTTTAATCAAGTAGCTATTTCAAATAAGTTTTAAAAATAAAATAGCATCTATTCTTTAGCCAGCACTTTCCAATTAGCCTGGGTACTGTTCTTTGCTCTGGTTTAGTGATTTGATCTCAATTCAGATTAGAGTGGCAATAAAATCTGTACCATTCTGAACCCAGGGCAATTTGTTTCTACTTTAGTTTTAAATGTATTAGCTGGTTGTTTTTAATGGCTGAAGAGGAGTTCAGAAAACATGAGCAATAGTCATGTATAAATTACTCACTACATATCACTGAGAACTGCTGCTCTGACATTGCAAGCAGCAAGTTCAAGAGAGGTGAAGTAGTCTGAGAATATTTTAAAAGAAATAAAAAGAGCATCTTCAAAAAAGGAAACATGGGAGGATTGTGAAACAACTGCAAACCAAGAGTAAAATGAACAAAGCCACCTCCTTACCACCTGACAAAAAGGAAAATGCTGCTATTTCCAGCATTTGTTTTTAAAACAGCAATGCTGTGTGGTGATAGCGATGTTATTCCTTTACGACTAACTGGATGCAGCACCAAAGGCCTGGTGTGAGGCTGACTCACTGAGCTCCAGACATGCCTGCACGGGAAATGTCTGCTCACACAGCAGCACAGCTCAAGTTCTCATACCTATGAGACTCCCAGACACCATGTAAGATCTCCAGTAAGCAGAGAAAATTGGAGACCACACCCAACTTTGCTACTGGAGATCCACCTCCCTCTCTAACCACCCCATTTCTTTACTATCTAAGCACCATGTACCCCCAAGCTTCCTCTGAGACAACCATTACACCTTCATTCCTTATATAAAAAACTAACATCAGCAATAGAAAGCTCCCTGTAAAAAGCAGAGCAACCCAACACCCAGTAAACAAGAGCAATCACACAGACGTTCAGATTATTCGTTGTCACATCACAGAAGTTCAGATCGTTCACTGTGAGAGCTGTTTGAGGTTACCTGCATGTCAGATGCCAGTGTCTCATAGGTATCCTTCAGACAGTGCCAGTTCTGCCTGCCCAGTGTCAGTGCCACTCCTGGCAGGCTGTAGGCACAGTGCTTGGCAATCTCGGTGTCAACTGTTTGTGCGCGAGACGGATCAGTCATCGATAAGTACTGATCCAGCAAGGCTTGAGGTACAACATCCTGCAGGCAAGAAGAGGGTAGAGCCTTTATACTACTTTAAATTAAGTCTCATAAGGCTTACTAAAATTCCAGGGCACGCTGTCAGAAAAAAACCCCACTTTTTTCTCCACAACTACAGAACATTATTTAATTACAGTGTCTTAATAAGGGCACAAAGATTTTGTTTCTAAAGTTCTACCAAAAGGTTTCAAAGAAACAACGACGTGACTGGGGGCTATTTGAAAACATACAGACCAACATAACAGATGAGCAAGTGGATCACGGTTGTCTTAGGGAGACCAGGAACTGAAAAGACTACTTTCTACCTTTCTACAAACATTCAGGCTCATGGGTTGTGCCAAGCAGCCCTTTTAACTCATCCTTAAAAACAGGTAGAACGGTAAATGAGACTTGCTCAAAAAGACCTTTCCTAATTCTCTCAATTCTTGGAAACGTGGAGAGAAGAAAATGAAATTAAAATGCCTTAGGGAGGCAGGGAAGGGGAGGGAGCAGAGTAGTGTGTTCAGTATTGCTTCCAAGCTCCCTGAATAGTAAACAGGAAGGAAAAGGCTTCTCCAGAGACAAAGAGATGTTTGGTGAAGACCAATCCTTCTGTCCACTGAGAAATTAAAGCACCTGAACCAAAATTTTGTGAAAACTTCTTTGCATTGACTTCACCATTGTCTATACTTTAGCTCCTGTCAGTTTGTATCAGGCCCTGACTTACCAAGGAGTGCACAAAAACATTTCCATGGCACAACTGACATGAAACAAGAGGGATGGAGGTTCCCACTCATGGAATCACACTGTTGCAGGGTGGCACACTTAATACTAAACTGTGTAACAACAAGCATTTGATTCCTTTTGGGAAGAAATACCAAAGGCATTTTGAGTTTAATGAAACACCTTCACAACTGTTCTGCCAAAAGCTATCATGGGGTGGGGGTGGTTCCACTCGCATAATGTAGTAAAAAAAACCCTGTTTCCTCAATAACCTCATTTCCATTACAGCATAGTTTCCATAGAAAACTAAACCAAATGAAACCAGAGCCCAAAAATCCATGACAACTGTTACTTTGTGTCAAAAAAATATTGTCATCTCTTATTCATAAATATAGCAGAAACAACTGCTGAATTAAGCCATTATCTCTGGAAACAAGGAATATTTTAAAACTACTTATTTGAGAGGTTTGCTGATTTAACAGAAACTATATCACATCAGGAAAGACTGAAAGAAAAGGATAAAGGAGATCCTCATATATATAAAAAGAATTCCACTTATCTTATGCATGTAAGAAAACCAGAAGCCACTATCACTTACCTGTACTTTGGATTTTCTTTCTTCTTCAGGGCTGAAACTACTGTTGGTGCTCAAATCTGAATCATTATGAATATAGTGAAGTGTAGAATCCATACTCTATGGAAAAAAGAAAATAAAAGGTCACACAAAATACACCCCAGGATTAAAACACAAAAGAAATGTCAACATCAAGAAGTGCTGCCCTAACCTCAGAGTCTTTTTCTAAGATTAAAGGAATACATGTTTTAATATCAAATGCAATTTTGCTACAGCCAAAATCAAAAGGTCTGCAAGATAAATCTTTCAATTTCAAGCAGAGTCTCCTCTTATCTGTTCCATTTTGTTCTTGTGGAATGAAAATCACAGGAGAGGAGTACCTTTGAGATTGCATTAAGGAAAATGTAACTAATATATGGGTCACATTTCTTCTCCCCTAAATGGAAAAAGAGAAAACACTTGGAGCCAATTTTGTTTGATTTGCTGCTTTGCATTTGTGCTAGAGAAAGATCAAAACAAAGCCAGCCTTGCACTGAAGAGTACAAATTGATGTGACTTATGCTGTTGCTCATTTCCTAGATGTGGCTATTCTATAATCTTCTCTATGGATAAGCCTCACCTTATAACCCTGAGTCCTAGTTGGCCATAGCTGCTGGCAATAGTTACCACCTCTCCCATCAGTTCAATTAAAACAAATTTTAGCAGTCATTCAAGCAACATGGCTACGTATCTGGGCCTTGAAGATAAGGGCTGAGACACTGTTCCAGAATTCTGCCCAGCAGCAGAGGTTTGCTAGGCTGTGATGAACTCTGCTGCTGAGGGGATGCAGCACTGTCACTTTCTGTACAAGTGGAGCTCCCCAGATACAATGGACTTTGCATAATAGGCCATGAATTTCAAGAAATGTATGATGAATATGAGAAAAGTAGATCAGGCAGCTGCGTGGTAGAATAGGACAAAGGCATTTTTGCTAGATTTGAGGCAAGGTATCTTATCTATTCATAGACACTGCAGGGTGAGCTCCCAGGGTCAACACAAACAATGAGAACATGCCTTCTCTACCAGCTGTTCAGATCATTTTGACAATGAGAACTTTCCAGCAAACTATAGACCTCTTCAAAAAAGCCTCCAGGATACCATCTGTCTTCCTTGGTTTGACTTCAGACAATTGCTTCTTCCTCTTTCATGAGCTGCTTTTATCTAAGAACTAGGCTGTAATTTTAGTTGCTGAGGTATAATTACAGGTGATAAAGACCAGGCAGAGCTGTGAGGCAACTGCATATTGCTGGCACAGCAGCCCATGTCACCTGCCAGGCTTATCAAGCAGCAGCAAGGAAGTGTCAAAGAGCCAAGGAAAGAACAGATCTGCAAGCAACTTCCCAACTGAACGTATCCAGCAGCCTACAACTCTAACTATAAAACCTCCAGAGGCTCTGGAAACCACCTCTGCAGGATTTTTAGTTTGACAGTCAATTCTTGCACTCTTTGCAGTATTACCAGAAATTCAATGACAATACTGACTTCTTTAAAATCAAGAAATTAGGTGGCAGCCAGCACATCTTAGCCATAGTGCTTTTCATGAGTTGTTCAGGAGCATGGAAACAGAGGCTGGTCATCCATTCTGCTACAATAAAAATGAAAAGACTACATCTCCTACCCCAGTTCCAAAAGGCCAAGTTTAAAAAAAATAAAATAAAAATCATACTTTTTGGACAGAACTAAGTTGAACAACTAAATATACTGAAGGGTGTCAGTATATATAGATATACTGAACAGGGGAACATTTTTACTCAGCCACTTTTAAAGTTAAATATGCATTTCAGACAGGAAGAACTTCAGTACAGAGGAACTACAGTCACTATTTAAGTTATGCGGTATCTCTATTCCTGAAGATGAACTTCCATCTGTACTTCTTCCAGGCACACACCAAACTGAGCATTCCAGAGCCAGGACTGAAAAATTCAGCAGGGCTTAGCCTGAAAGCTTCTTATGTACCAAACTGGTGAACCATCACTTCTGAGACACAAAGTCTTTGTCATGGCCTTAAAACTCTCTAAGGTGGGGCACTTGTGCAAGACAGGAGTGGGCTGGTTTTAGTTCAGTTTTCTTTCTTTTTCCTTATTTTCTCCCTCTACCTCTAACAAAAACAAAAAATCAAAAAGGATTCCCACACCCATCCACTGGGAATATAACCTGGGTGATTTCTTCAGGTTTACATTTATTTATCAAACCTTATAGAGAATGTATAACCTGAAGAAAAAAAAACAGTGGCTCTTGAGATAAAACAAAACAGCTACCTTCAACAAACAAGCTTCATGTCCCAGAATCTTACTGGTTTACTCTATTACACCATTTATTTAATTTGAATAGAGAATCTCTCTTTAACATTAACTCCTTCAGGAGCTAATATATCTGCTGAAGGACAAAGAGCAGTGTGCTTCTGCCTGGTAGTATGTGTGCAGAACCGAGCAGGCTGCATTCAAATATAAAACGCTGTAGCTTGATTTTCTGTCAAGTGCCCAGTATCCTATCTGAGACTTAAAAACAAAAAATCAAGCAAAGTAAAAAAAAAAAAATCACCATAAGAAAAAATACAACAAAAAAACTACTAAACCAAAAATCCAACCAACCACCTGTGAAAATCAGAGCTCTCTTCACTGCTTGGGGCAACAGTCTACTTGCTCAACAGATCACAGCTTGATTCCCAGAATTCTAGGTCACCTCTATAAAATCCATTCACTTGTAAAATGAGGACTTGATTCAGTGCCAGTAACAAACAAAGAACTGACAGATTAAGAGCATCCTTTTAAAGCATAAAGCTGAAACATGTAAAACCAACATATAACAGCAATGTGACAGGTTCTTAAACTTTCTGTCAGCACCATACTCTGTAAAGACACAAAACCCAGGACAAGTCCCTCTGAACAAACACCACCTTCACCACTGCCAAAAATTCTTAAGGGCAGAGGATATATTTATACTGTCATTTTACAGAGTAGCATTAGAAAGAAGTGGCTACAACAGGTACAATGATAAAAAGGCATATGGACCCTGACATAAAGGAATTGGGGCACATTGGTCGTTTCAAAACAAACCAACCATATTTGTAGAGTTAAATTATGATTGTGCATAATCAGCAGCATCCAAGTAAATGTCACAATCCTAAACTCCTCATATGGTTAGATAGTAGTCCAACAGCTTAGGTGAAAAATTAACTGTCACCGAGAAACACCACTCTAATTAAAGAAGGATGAAATGTTTGCACTGAACTGATGTTAACTCCTAGACAATTCAAATACATTTATCAAAATTTCATTCGAAAACACCAATGCAACAAATCACTTGCTGTGGTTTTACAGAGCCCATTTTGGAACCTTTGCTTTCTGCATAGCCATAGCTTTTAATACCACCAGAGCTGGTGGCTCTACGTGCAGTGACATAGCGGGTTTGGCCTGACAGTAAGGAACAGAAAAGCGTATCAAATGCTGCAACTACAGTCGGGCAAGGGGCAGGACTGAAGAAGTAAGTGCAAAAAACTTTAAGATGTTACTGACTGCTAGAATCACTTTCTCTTTCAGCAGCACACACAACATCTAGATTGCAAGTCCAAACTTCTCTTATGCAGACCAGTAAAATAAATCATTTCAACAGGGAGCAAAGTACCTCATTCTCCAGGTTCAGGGCAGGCACTGGAGAAGAGGATTCACTTATTTTTAGTAGGGCCCTGTTTTAAGGAAGGCAATTTCACAGTAATAAAGTGCAGTAACATTAAAACATCTTCAAATGCAACAATCACAACAGAGATTTTAACAGAAATAATTTGAAGAATTTACATGGACAAGCACAGAACTGGCAAAAACAAATGCAACCAACACAACTCACTTTATGCACTTCCAATACCAGCCAGAAAAACCAAACAATGTGCTAGCCAAAAGTAGGAAGCATTTGGCTGCAATCACCAAACGAATGCAAAATACAGCTCTATTACTGGAGCCCTGAAAATCCTAATGGGGAAAAAGAGAGTACAAAATTTGCTTCTTACCTCCACAGTATCACCAATTAAAGGCACAATATCACCCACTATAGGTTTAAAATTTTGTTGGTCATTGATAGTTAGTTCAGTCTGTGAATCCGTTCCCTTGCCAATGCTGGCCATTGTCTCTTCTTGGGGATCCAAACTGGATGCTCTGAGCGCAGCAGACAACACCTCCACTTGTGCTGCAGCACATCAAAGAGAAATACATGAGAGACTAAACTGCAATGAAACTTTCAGCAAGTTAACTTTCAGCAAATCAACTTTTAGACAGAGACCAATTAACTGAAAGATGTTGGAGAAACTACAGGGGAGGTACAAACCTAAGATCACTAATTGTTGGCAAACCCTAAACTGGGGACAATTAGAGCATCACTCCACTCTTTTGCCAGCGTGCTCAACCAAACTACAGTACTTGTCCAGAAAGTAAAAAAACGAAACCAAACTAAACAACCCTCTAAAATCAACAGTAATAGAAGACTGCTGTTATGGCAGGATCAGTTTTTTAAGAGTCTCAGTACACATTAATGCCACAAATACCTTTTGGGGCAGAACAGCATATGAATATTAATTTTCAGGCTGGGCTATTTGTGGGAGGTGGGAGTAAGAGAAAGAAGGGAAAAATAATTCAAATAAAGGTTGACACCATGTCTACTCATACAGAAAGGATTTAAGTTCCAAGAGATTGTGTCTCTTGATATATATGGCCACTAAATTCTTGTTTTTACAGCAACTCCAAAGCAAGATCTATACAGAAAGATACCAGTAACTCTTTTCTGGACAATATACTTCAGCCTCATTGCATCCATCAAATAAATAATGAAGGTTGTACAGTCTGATGTCCTCCTATTCATCAAAAGAAAATAGGAGCACTTCATGCTCTGTCACCCTCTCTTTTGAAAAAGATATAGCAGTTCTGAGACTGCTCTGCTTTATATCCCTCTGCTTCATGACAATTTAAAAAAAGCTTTGTCAAGCAATGTTCCTCAGATAAAGCCTGACCTGAGCAGATCAGGTATCAGAGGCAATCTTTGCTTCAAGCAACACAAAAATCAGTGAAGAGTAATTTATCCTGCCACTCTTCTTCTCCACTTCTTTCCAAGAAGGTAAGGAGGATTAATCTCCTCACTCACTAAAATTACCCAGGCATCCAGAAGGTATGTTCCTCACAGAGTTTATATCTTCCAAGGTTTCTTAAATGTTCACTGTGAAACTAGATGACAAACCATATGCTTGTTTTTAATCCCATGTTGCCATACTAAGATACAGAATGTGAATTTCTCCCTCTAGGTTTTTTAATATAGTTTTTAACAAGAATTAAAGAAAGAAAGTTGGACTCATTCGTAGACAGAAGAAACAGATATGCAATACAACTGTTATAAGAAGCAAAAATTATAATTCAGCACAGTCATCACTAGCAAAAGCTGGAAAACTCACTAGAGGTTCACCTGGTTTCTAGGTCAAGTCTGATGAGCAGGAGTAAAGATAATTCTTTACAATATGCAATGCTAACTCTCTAACTACATCAAATTTCTGATAGAGTAACCCAGAGATGTTCTTGCTGTATTTCTGTAATTCACCTCAACAGGAAAAAACCCATCATTAAAAACGTACAAACATAATCAACATCATACTAATACTTCCACTATGAAACAGATTGTTAAAATACAGTTTTAATATATCTGTAGTATATATTATAACATGCAATTTCTATATAAATATACAGAAATAAGGAATGTTACAATTTTTAAGGTTAATAAAAGCTTGCGACGATTTCACTCTTCAAGGGTTACTTCACTGACAACAAATCTTACATGCTTTAAGGCCCATGAAAATAAAACAGATCAAGGTTACTAAATTTCTCCAAAACTTAAAATTTAAAAGATCACCCACAAAATCATAAAAAATAGGTGGTCATTTCAGAGCATCTGCTAGGGCAAGAAATACCTGGCTGATTTCCGAATGATTCTCATTTAGAGAAATCAAACCAGAAAACTCCACTCATTTTCCCTTAGTAGTCAAGAAAGCTTACCCTGAGTAGGTGAACATATTCTTCTTCAACACTGTACACATATTTACTGAAAAATCTACACAGAGCTCCAAAGATTACTTCTAGTTAACAAGAGTGAAGTTATCTGCAGCAGTAACTGGGAATTTTCCAAGACACAGTCCCCACCCATGCTCCACTGTCAGCCTGCATACCAGGACCACCCTTGTTTAGGGGCTTAATGGGACGGAGACCATATGCATTTTGGTTTCCTCTGCCTGCCCTAGAAGAAGTATGACAAAAATGCACGTTTCCTCAGCTTCCTATCAATCCTACAATCCCAAGATGTGGGGATGAAGGACAGGAGGGTCCAAATTCCCAAGCATTTAATTGATTGGAAAGTGTCCTCTTTCAGTGCTTATGCATAGGTCCTGTCACTATGGGTGACTCCACTGCTTCCATTCACTGGATGGGCAATGACCTGAAATCTAGTCAAAAAAAGAGCCAAGCATTGCTGCTATTCTCCATCTTTCACAAGGATATTTCCTACAGATGTAAGACAGGCAGTGGTTTCCCGAAAATCATTAAAAGCACAAGTAAAGAATAAGGCTTCCTCTCACACATGACAGAGAAAGGCCTCGGAGCTCTTAGGGAGCAAGGCTTGGATAGGAAGACTGGAAGGGAGTCTGCAACCTAACCAGCTTTCACAACTACCATCAGTAAAAGTCATGGTTCACAGGATCTTAAACCACCTGCTAATTAACTCTTGCTTTGACTTTTGCTTCAGATGAAAAGTATTTTTCAAAAAGGAATTATTTACTCTTGGTTACTGTACCTGCATCCTAAAATACTGGTAAAACCTTAAGTTCAAAACCACATTTTACCTGGTTTTATTAAATTTCCTGGTTCTCAGAAGTTTCTGCCTTGAAATACACTTCATTGCTGTTTTCTGTTTCTCTTGATGTTTCTCATATTTTTTTCCCCTTTCTTTTTCCTTCCTTTCTTTCTTTTGAAGTATCTGCCTTCCTTACCCTCACTTCATACTCAGAGGCAAAAGCTAGGGGCTGCACTAATGGGTACAGAGATGCAGTAATTGAAAGAAAAAGACACAGAGTTTCTTCTCTACTCCCTCCTTACCTACTGTTCCAGTAACATATTTTACGCTTCTACTGCAGGCAGTGCTAATAACCTAAATTATAAACACAGCTTTTATAAGGGAACAGGATCAATTCACACCACATTTGGGCTAGTTTATCCCTATTAGGACTCCATTTGGCAAAGCAGCCTGTAACTAACACAAGCCACAGCAAGTCCCAGCAACCTGAAAGTCAGGCTTCCTCTCTTCCTCCAAATAATATTAAGAAAAGTTGACAGTACATGATTTAGCACTTTCTCTGCAGAACATAAGGAGATAAAGCAAGATGAATAAACTGTTCCTGGAAAGAAAAATAAAGAAATAAAAACATACAGGGAAAGAAAAGCAATCTCTGAAGGGAAGACAGCAGCAACCTCAGTATGCTGAAAAGAAGGTGACCTGAAAAAAGACCCTGTCATGATTTCTTTAAAAGAGCTGGAGTATTTCAGAGGAACCTGCAGATTTCCATCTCTAAGTCTGAGACCTTCCGCATGTCTGGCCAGTGGATTGGAAAGATCC
Source organism: Campylorhamphus procurvoides (assembly GCA_013396655.1). Classification (NCBI taxonomy): domain Eukaryota; kingdom Metazoa; phylum Chordata; class Aves; order Passeriformes; family Dendrocolaptidae; genus Campylorhamphus; species Campylorhamphus procurvoides. The sequence continues at coordinate 325,945 of WBMV01009137.1, read as the reverse complement.
TGTTAACAGGTATTACTTTGCATAGGCTGTGTAGCTTTGCTAACTCACAGTTTGCCTGTGAGAAAACAGGCTGTCTTCATCTTGGTTGCTGGCTGCTCAACCTGTTAACTCCGATTTACCACTCTGGCAATAAGCTAATTCTGGAAAGAAAGCTTCAAGGAGATTTTTGGGAGCGCAATTCAGTTAAAGCAGTTCACCCTTTTCAGAGAATGAGATTAGGGAAAAAATATGTTCTATGATGGCTACTGATCACTGTAAAAAAACTGTATTTGCTAGAGACCTCATCAACCTCCATGCCTTCAAGCAAGGATCTGAGGTTTGAAATGGAAACTGCCCTGATGAGGTGCACTACAGAAACCCCCAAACAAACAACACCCCCCCTCATAACCACCAACAGTTCAATCTGTGTATATAAACAGCAACCCATTAGTGCTTCGCAGCCAAGACATTGGGAAGATTGAGGTATGGGCTGAACATGCTGTTCCCTGGGCTGCACGATGTGGCAATGCCATTCCTTTGACTCTTCCCCTTGGCACTGAGGTACTCCTTAGATCAAAATTGAGCTATTCTGTTGTCAATACTTCTGCTATAATGATACAAGCAGGTAAGGGGAGAAGCACCACACACTACAACACAGAAGGGTGACGCGAGATGTGAAACAGAGGAATGCCAAATCCAGAAAAAAAGGAAACAGGAGTGGAAATACATACGGAGGGAGTAGGTAGGGGTCCAAAGATACAGTAGCTGTTAAGGATGAACATACAGTGCAAAGCAGAGGGTGGGGTGGGAGGGGAGCAACAACAACCAGAAAAAAGCAAAAACCTACACCAAAAAAACACCAAGGAAGCCCAACAAAACCATACTTTTCTGGCTCAGAAAAAAAAATCACTGCAGGTTGAACTGCACCAGATCTCCACACCTGCTTCAACTGTCAGGGACTGGCTCTGAAACCAACTAGCAAAAAGGAAATCATCAACCTCCACTAACTGTACAAAGAAGAACATCACCTCATTATCATGACCAGCTATTCTTCAGAGTCAAATAATAAAAATTCAGTGTGATTTTAAGAAACTTCAAAACCACCGTGTCAGTGATCCCAGTTCCAATATGGTTCCACACAATAGGAATTAATTTTCTTCTTTTTACAAGTTTAGAAAATTATTCAAAAAAAAAACCCCAAAAAACAAACCCACATCCCCAAAACTCCACATTAAGAGAAGGCTGCTGAATTTGCACAGTCAAGCACAGAGAGGGGCAAGGTACATCCAGAATTAAGGTCACCTGACCAATTTAACCTTATTGACACATGCATAACATCAGACACTACAGTCTCATTCTCAAACCAGGCTTTTGCTAACTCATCCCCACTTCATCTTGTGATGCCTCTAGGATGCTTGGCCAATTTGCTACAGAAACCAGAAAATGTGTACCTATGGGAGGGAGCTCTCCTACAGCAGGCCTCTGCTTACCCACCACAGAGAACACAGCATCTTCCACTCCAATCCCTTGACAGCAATAAAGACAGGAGCACAGCATGGAAGCAGGAGTCCAGGACTTAGGTGACAGCAAACCAATGAATAAAGCGTAAGGAAAAGGTCACAGGCATTTAAAAAGAGAGGAAAAGATTCCTAGCTTGCTCAGTCTTTGCTGTCAAGAACCAGCCCACTCACAGTACCAGACTCAAAACTGTAATGGCTAGCCTTGTGGGGAGCGGGAGGCACTGGCAAGGAAGGACCCTACAGACGATTTGGGACCAGGCCTATTTGACAACCACTTGCAAGCCATGTATACTGGAAACAAAATTATCTGTGAAATTAAGTAGTTTCATAATATTTATATGAAAATAACAAATTAAGGTAACCTTTGGAGTGAATATTTATACCATCAGTAAGCAACAACAATTTTAGATGGTGACAGTAGGAGCCTTAATTTCTGGTATTGCCATGAGAAAGGAGGCAGTCATGGCTCTGATCTTTTGGATCACACTCAAGAGAGAGTCCACCTCTTGTCTGTAACAACTTACGGAGTGTAAGGTTCAAAGCACAGGCATTAAGTTGGCTAGTCAGAGACAAAAGTCTGGATACCTGCCACTTCTACGTGCACTTCAGTACAAGCATGCTAAATGAATACTATTTGCACTCGATGCAAAATTAAAATGGCAACTCTACCAAATCAAAACAGGTATGTTGTTAAATTCCAGCTTCTCAAGTATTTAGAGCAAATAATGAGAGCACAGACCAGAGGAAACATGAATACATGGTTTAGGAGTGTTTTTACTACACAGCCTTGACAAAGTTAGAGGTACTGAACAGAGTACAAAGGTGGCTGAGTAATCAATATCATGTGCTCCAACCTTTAGTTAGAACAAATGGCACTGCTTACCCTAATTCCAATCCTTCCTAACCTGTGGTCACTGGGAACCCATGGTGCTGACATCCTACCAACAGTTTCTATTAAAAATTGCACAGAGAACCTCCTGATGCCCAGTCAAGAGAACTACAAACAAAAAATCCAAACACCTGCTCAGAAACTAGATGTGAACACACGAGAGAAACAACCTCATAACACAGGACAATTCTGGATGTACAAATACATATGTATGCTTATATAAATCTACTGCTTACATAAATCTGTGTGTTTAAGATACATTCTGTAACTAGATAGAATGGAGTTTTACAAAGATTCAAAGATGGGTTATGTGAAGAATGAGATAATTAGCAAGGTTTAATTTTTTTCTTAGCTCTTTCCTTAGAGTGCCCAAAGCACTTCTAAAGCAACAACATTTTAGCTGCTGACTTCACAATAGACTAAAGAGAAGCAGCCCAAAATGGATTTAAGAAAAGTTATTAGCATATCAACTTACTAACAATAAAAAGATGCCGAAAGCATTATCAGTTTATTTAAATTTAAAAAAAAAAAAATCTTTCTCCCCAGCTCACCCCTCCTTTTCCTTCCTATTTTTTCTGGTATAGAGACATGCTTCTCCCTAGAGATTCTTCACCTCCAGAATAACATGGCTTCTTCCTCTGGACTCTCTGACTGTGATGGTCAAGCTTGATGTGCCTGACAATTTATTCAGCATATGAATACCAGGAGGAACGATTTCCAGTAAATAGGTGTAAAAGAACCAAAAGGCAAGTCCTTTTAGCCCAGAACAAGCCTCTGAGGTGCTGCTCCACCAGCCTGTCATATTTATGAAATCCTTCTCCAGCCTACAAGAGCTTTAAAAATGGAGCATGTGGGTTCACTTCAAGAATTCAGCTTGGACGAATTATCAGTCTGATCCAACAAACTTGTTGCATTAAAGCTGACAACATGAGATTGCAATAATAAAGGCCTTGCAGAAAAAAGACTAATTCATCAAAAATAAAATGGATAGTGCATAAAAAGAAAACCATTAATCACGATAATTTAAAAAAAACCCTCTTAACCTGCCTTTATTTTTCATGTGTGCTAATTAGAAATAGACTTGCTTATCAACAGCTTATGCCTTTGAACCATTTATTTGATTATAATGTCAAAACAGGCAGTCAGAAGTTCACAGTGTTAACTGCATGTGCATTCAGTTTATAGAAGGAATCATGCTCCTTTCAAACATCTTTACAAGTTCCCTTTTAGTTCACTATCAATTTTCACAACTGATTTCACATCAACTTTCCACAACTTCTTGAAGGACCAGGAGAAAGTACTTCTGACTTTTAAAACAACTAAGAGGTTAAAGCCCAAATAAAGCAACATATGCATTTCTCCAAACACTAAAAATGCTTCAATACATCTTTACCATACCTTTAACATCTGGATCATCTATATGGGGTTCCAAATTTTCTATCATTTCTTCTAATTCTTTTCTTGTTGCCATAGGAATGCTTGGAGATACTGGCATAGTGAGCTCCTGAATTTCTCTATTGAGTTTTATATCAGAAGTCTGCTGAAGCTCAAAGTCAATATCTATTTCAGGAAGTGGAGTCCTCCAGAAATGGAAAGAGTTGTACAATTCCTGCTCTGAAAGAGAGGTTTCCTGTGAACTCAGCCCAGCCTCCCGCAGACCTGCTGTACAGCAATGAGAGCTTTGCTCATTCTCATCCGCCATTTCCCCACAAGATTCTGAAGACAAAGTGCAATGGAAGGATGACTCAGTCTGGAAATCACTTTCCCTCTGGAAGTTATTTGACACTGTATTTTGATCTTCCACGGCATTTTCAAGTTTTGTTGCTAGATCATCACCATCAACATGTGAAGGCAGATCCTCTGTCCCGTTGTGCTCTTCCTCTGTTGTAGCATCTTCTGTGGTCCTGACTAGTTCACTGTTGAGTGCCAAAGCAAATGACAACTTAAAAACCAAAATAAACTTGTTGTAAAGAGATGCTCTTGAAAACTCAAACACATTATCAGTTTATTTATCAAAGTATATTTACTTGCACTATAACAAAAAAAAAAAATCATAGAATCACAGATTGGTCAAGGTTGGAAGGGCCAACACTCCTGTTCAACAAGGACACCCAGAGCCAGTTGCACAGGATTGTGTCCAGACAGCTTTTGAATATTTCAGAGGGTGGATACTTCACAACCTCAGTGTACAATCTGTGCCACTGCTTGGTCATCCTCACGGTAAAGAAAGCGTTTCCTGATGTTCAGAGGGACCCTTCTGTGTTTCAGGTTGTGGCCATTGCCTCTGACCCTGTCACTGGGCACCACTGAAAAGAGCCTGGCTCTGTCCTCTGCCACTCTCCCTTCAGGTATTCATGGATGCTGGCAAGATCCCACTGACCCCTCTCTGAAGTCCCAGCTCTCTCAGCCTTCCCTCACAGGGGACATGCTCCAGTCCATCATCTTGTAGCCCTCCACCGGACTCTCTCCGGTATGTCCATGTTTCCCTCTGGATGGCAGCATTACACTCTAGCAAATCAGCCACTCCTCCCAGTTTTGGGTAATCAGCAAACCTGCTGAGGGTACACCCTGCTCCACCATCCAGACAGCACCAGACCCAATACTGACCCTTGAGGTACATGACCAGTTACTGTACCACTGATCAGTGCCCTGTGGGCCCAGCCACTAATCCACCTGACTGCCTGCTCATCCAGCCCAAACTTCATCAGCCTCTCTATGAGGATCTTGAGACCATGCCAAAAGCCATCCTGAAATCTAGGTAGATGGTATACACTGCTCTCTCTTGCCTTTTAAGTCTGTCATTTCACCACAGAAGGAATCCTACCTTACTGAATAGTCAGGTATTTTCAGGAAAAAACTGAAAAAGGTTGGTCTACTAAGATGATAAGATCCAGGTCTTTCCATTTACCAAGATACTGAATTTATTCACGAATCTTAATTTTCTTAACTTGCAGTTTATACAGAAAAAAATAACAAGAAAAAAAAATAATTTGTAGATTTCGTAAATTTACCTATTTTCCTGTGCAGAACCACCATCTTCTGGGTTTTTACCATCTTCTTCTTTAAAGTACTGGCCACTGCTGGATGGATTAGCAAAAGTTGATATGAAAGGACCCAGTGACTGAAAAGCTGCTTGACGAACCTAGTGGAAAGGGTCCAAGGTGAAAAAGAAGTTATATATATAAATCTTACTGTCCCACGAAACATAAAATGCCTGCTACTAGGAATTGGAAGGGTCATATAAATCTTACTGTCCCATGAAACATAAAATGCCTGCTACTAGGAATTGGAACGGTCATAAGCACACTAAAGTAAGCAAGAGCAGAGGCTCTTGTCTGGAATGACCCAGCCAGCTGTATACATAAAGTGCGAAGTTAAAAAAAAATGGGCTAAAAAAAGGAAAAAGCAGGGAAAAACCAGTTAAATCACAGGTAACCACATTGACAGACCTATTCCTCACACCCAGAGAAATCAGAACCTGTTTAGATAGTAGAATCAGGTGTATTAGAAAGCTCAGCTGAGAATTTTAAAACTTGAAAAGAAAACATCACATCCAGTGAACAGATACTTCACTTCAGAAGTTTGACTGATAAGCTCTATGTTTCTTTCCTATTTGGCTATGTTGTACATTTGTTCCTTCTTTTTCCTACTATTTATTCTCCCCTTTTCAACAATTCTCTATCTCAATTTTTGTTATTTGATTAATTCTGTTGGGCTACAACTTGCATGACTTTTCAAGATCCAAGAGCTCATGCTATTGTGCAGATCTTTGGCTCTTGGAAGTAATCTGCCTGATAACAAACTTAAGGTTTAATGAGTAGATCTTCAAGATTACAAATAAATAAAAAATCTCCAACTAAAGAAAAAACAACAAAATATCCCACAAAAGAAACAATTAAGAATAAAATAACAAAAACCCCCAACACCACCACCCAGAACACCCACAAAACCCAAAATCAACCAAAACCAACAACAAACTCCACCACTCCGCTCCCTCCCAAAAAGACATGGTGGTAGGCAATGTGAAGAAATATAAATAAATCACATTAATTTCCCAGTATTGTTACTGATTCTCAGCAATGTTAAGTCACAGGCAGTTCTGTAGCTAAAAAAAGCTATCCCGCTGACACAGTTTTTCTTACATGCTGCAGTGAAAATGTGAAGGACTCTACAACCACTGACAAACTAAGCAGAATAATTTTGTTCACGTGTGTGAAACAGGTTATCCACACCTATGAGAAGTTTTATACGGAGTATTGCAGTAAAGCCCTTTAAAAATGACAGCTATTCAAGAAATAAAAAGCAATTCTTACCCATCGTGAAGGATCACTAATCAAATTAATAAAAAGGGTTGACAATTTTGTCCTCCGGACTTCCTGTGATGTTGCACAAGAAACTGCCATGAAGCATTCAGCACAGGCTTTCCTAACTCCCCACACATTATCAGAGCAGAGCTGGAAAAACCTCGGCAGCTGTTAGGAACATAGTGAGTGAGTTTGCAAGTCTTATTAGGCAGTAGTTGTTTCAAAGCATGTTCTTTTTTTAATATTCATTTCCTTCATCTGATTCTCCACCCTCATACTCAGATGTCTTAGTTTAACATTTGCAAGACAAAGAACATATGTTGAGCAGCAAAACCCTTCTAATCAGCTGCCTTCATATTACTTATGGATACAGATAAGGAAAACTCACCTGTCTGGAGAACAGCAAGAAAGTACTAACTTTTTAACATGTATTATACCCCAAAAAAACCCACCAGAAAAAAAAAAAAACCTCCAAAAATATTCCCAAGCCCAGCAAACCTATCATAAGACAAAACCTCATGTCTATACCATTCTTTTAAAGCTGGAACAAGAGAAGTAAGAACACCAGTGTATTACTAGGAAGAAATTCTTTACTGTGAGGATGCCGAGACACAGGCAGGCTGTGGTTGCCCCATCCCTGGCAGTGTTCAAGGCCAGGCTGGATAAGGACTTGAGCAACCTGGTCTAATGGGAGGTGCCTCTGCCCAGGCAGAGGAGCTTTGGGCTGGATGGACTTTAATGTCCCTTCCAGCCCTTAAGATTTTTTGACTCTCTGATCAACATTTTGCCTATCAGAGACCACTTCAGATTTTCTGTACAATTCTTACTGAAATGCAAAGGAACATCATCTTCAGAAAGAAAAATCTTTCTTTTTCACCTCAACTTCTCATTGCTAGATTTATCAATCTTTGCCACCATCTACCCTACAAAGCCGGACCTGAACTGCAAAAAGGAACAGGGGAACAAGAGAAACACTGCATCTGATGAAAGAGAAAACATGTGTGAACAGAGCAGTGGTTTTACTAACAAAACTGAAGCATTTTAAAATTGCTTATATGCTTGGGTTTTTTGGAAACAATAAAGGTAAGGGTGGACAGAGTTCAGGTGAGGCACAAACATGCAGGTCCATCACATGCCTGCCTTGGCTTGGAACAGGCACAGTGACAAAATGCAAGTAATATAATGGCTGTTGCTACAGCTTTGTTCACAATTACTGATGTTTAGTTGTTCCTACCCTCTGCATCAAAGTTTTCTGGACTTTGCCTCTAATTGAAAATAATAAAAAAGAAGCTTTTATGTTAGAAAATGAAGTTCTAGCATTCAGATTTTTACACCCCTTCTTTTGTTTTTATAATAATCCAAAAAGAGCAGAAAATGGCTTTTTCTGTTATGGAAAGAGAACCTCATCTGTTCTGCCACTACTTTTGCTTTAAAATGAAACAGCTATCACTTTTTTATTTCATAGTCTAGTTGCACTCTCTACAAAGTTTTAATCCAAATTCATTACACTAATCACTAAAAGGGCAGTTGCGTGAGAGAAATCAATTTACATCCCAAATCAAGAAGCATATATTAACAAACACACAGCTTAACTTCATTGTCGAGTGGCTTGAATCACTTAATACCTAAGGAAAAATGCAGCAAATGCTATAGGAACATAAGAAGTGCCCCGAGGGTCACAGTAGGCCTGCTTGTCTCAATGGCACAACTGCAAAACGCTGCAGTGTCCCTTGCTGCAGTCATGCCTGCATTTACACACTCCCTATGAGGTCTTTGCTAATTCATGGCACTGATCTGGCCCTCAACAAGCTCATTGTCCGTATCTCCAAGAGGAGAAAGCCTGAAGAAGGATCCCAGTGACTATCAAGCTAATTTCTGCTCCTCTGCCCTCTCACATCTCCAAACCTAGCAACATCCACCTGGCTCCTTCGACCCACCAGGGGAAGGAGGGGCACTGTTAAGGGTCTTCCTCTCACCACTCCATCCAGTTTTCTGCTTTTCCATTTTGAATCTGTCTCTCTTCCCTTTACTTCATTTGTCATTGCTCAGATTAATTTATTTCCTTTGCCTTTCTTTCTCTTTCCCTCCTTTCCAGGAAGACAAGTGATGCTTTGTTTGAGGCAGGAAAACTGACTTGAAAAGAGTAAATCCATGAACAGCCACATTAAGTGATGTCACTTAAAGAGACCACATAAGCATCACCACTCTCAGTAATTTACACCCCTTGCCACGCTCCCCCTGTAGCTGTAATCTCTCATGGCATTTATGGACATTAGAAGACATATTCCTACCTACTTCTTGCCCAATGTATTTTTAACTTGCAAATACTCTCTGCCTCCACAGCTATTTTCCCTACTAAGGGAATGTAGTAGTTGTCTAATCATTTTAGCTGCCCTTTTTCTGTATCTTGTCCAGCTCCACTACTGGATTGCACTAAAAAGAAAAATCCTTTAAGAAATGGCTTACCAGCATTTCTTCAGTGGCTTGCTGTCCAACCACACTGCAGATATCTCCAAAATTGGCTGCACATACCTTGTAGTCAAAATGCAAGAAATAACAACTAAGATCATAGTTTTAATACAGCAAAATCAAAAGGGAAAAAAAAACAACTTTTAAAACCATAAAAACATGTTTTGCATGTTCATTATCAGCTAATTTCCCATTCCGTCACATCTCATGGTTTAAAAAAAATAAATCTTTTTTTCTTTAAGATGAATCAGACTTTTTTAAACATAGAAGCAGCCCGGAACCTAAATGAAAAGGAAGGAGAATAAAATGCATTTAAAGTGTTGTCAAACTAAATAACACAAGCAGTTATCAAGGGAAACAAGCCATTCAAAGGCAGGGTGAGACCAAAACACAGCCTCAGCACTTAAACACCATGACAGAATACTGGCTTACTTCATCTTGATGAGCACCTTTAATTCCATCTATGCACAGATGGCTGATGCTGTATCAGTCACAGTTGGCTCACATTTTCATGGCTACCAACACAATCATAATGACATATGGCAAACTACACTGCAAGTATCTATAGCTTAAGGACAAGCAGATTCTTTCTTTGTTTCTAATAATAAAGGTAGAGATTCTAGAAAAAAACCTCAGAATCCAACAAAAAAATCTGTGGAAATGCAAGCTAAAAAGAAACCCCCACAGCTTTCGCTTAATACATATCACAAGTGAGATCTAGCAGGAAAGTCACTTAGCCACATGCAAGTTCCAAGCTCATGACAGTCTTTCCAAAGATAATCTAGACCAGATGCTCTTACTTCATACCTTGCGAACATGAAACATTCTGCAGTCACAGCACATCTCACAAAAACGAGGAAGAACAAGTCTTTCTGTGATGTCCTTTCCCACCATGGAGGCCATTTTGCACATAATCTAATGACAAGACAGACACTAATCAGGGAGGCTTGCACAACACACAATTCTGTGTCAATTAAGCAGAGGCATTTTATATTTACTTTTCATTCTGAAATATCCTTGAAAACTGTGAAAAATATTGAAAACAAACCCCCACATTTTGCATTGAAAAGGTTTGGTCACTTCGGCAAAAAGCTGGGTTTTCCCTCCACTTCCTTGTCATGACATAACACAGCTGTAGAAGACATTGGTCTTTCACTAAACTAAAATCAAACTCCCAACAGATTTTCAAAAATTAAAAAAGCCCCAAACCTACACAATTCTTTCACTAAGGCAATACTTAATGAATACATATATATCTACAATTAACAGAAAATTAATATGCTTAAGAGACTTCTAACTTTTGTATTATTTAAAAATTAATTACAACACTCCACACTGCCCATATGCAACTCCTTAACATAAAATCCCTGAAAAAAATATCATACCAAAGAAAAAACGCTTCTCCTCTAACTGCTCTTTCATTCTGATTGGCACTACATTTTTTTTTAAAAGGTAAAATATTTATTTTTAAATTTCCTAATCATGTCAGTGGAACTATTTAAATTCATTCTCCTACAATAGCCAATGATTACTTTTCCAACCTCTAGGGAGTTGATAAGCTACAGAAATTTTTGTCAAGTTTCAGTATCTTCAAAACCATGAAAACAGGTAAAACTGCTCTGCTTGCACTTCATTCCCTTATGTATTTGTAAGCTTCATCAAGAAGCACTAGAAATTTGATGTCAAATGCAACAGTGCTGGGGCTTGGTTACTGTTTATGAGTCCATTCACATCAGGAAACTGAAATTTTAAATGAGGCCTCTCTCAAGCCAAAAAGAGAAGAAAAAGTTCACCAGCAAAAAGCATCAACATAAATTGGAAAAATCCAAGGGAAACACACGGGTGTACATCTTCTGCCATTTCTCTTTTATAAATTGACTGATTTGATTACTGTTTTAATTCAACACATAAATTTTAATTAAGGTTGTGTCTAATACAAAAAAGAAAACCACCAACCAACTATGAGTTAATCAACTCAGATGTTTATTGTTTTGTCCAATAAAACAAAACAAAATCAATAAAGCAAAGATATATACAGCAAAGATCAACAGAACTGAGGCATTAAAGCTTTTCTTCTGATGGAAATTTTCCACATGGGCAATTTAAACTTCCATAAAACAAACAGACAAACCTGTAAAAAACTAAAAAGCCAACACAGCAGTTGCTTTAGGAGTCAATAAAATTAATCCCGCTGTCTTATCCAGCTGGGTTTTTTACGTACAGCATATATAAATTATTGAATTTAGATCTAAACTTGACCAAAGTTTAACATAGCACGGGGTAAGTTACAGATTTGTTATGGAGAGGAATATAATTTTTTCTCTTTAATAATGGATGCGCAAATTGGAAACACACTATCATCACTGCAATACCATGCATTCAGACAAACTTCAGATTTGTGTGATTTGGAACTGCTGTTACTTACAGCCACAGCTTCCGTCTTCACATCATCGTTGCTGTCTGGAGCTGTCAGATCTATCAGAACAGGACATACTTTGGTCTCCACATCATATCTCTCTATGAGTTCTTGTTCCAACAGAACTAACAATGCTGCCTGGCTTGTTTTTCTTACCTATCGTAAAAGGAGAAAAATTGAACCAAGGAATTCAAAGAGCAGTTTTTTGTTTAAATGTGTCCTGTATTTTGGAAGCTGTACCTATATACTGACACACACCCATACTAACTGCATACAGTGAGAGGATCCGTGTTCCACAGGCACTTTGCAAGCACTTCATGTTTGAAACAGTGTTTGAACTCAAGAACACCTGCACATTGTAAACTACGGCAATGCTATCCTAAGTGCCCACCTCCATACTTTCCAAAACACAGAACAATGTCAATAAGAGTAGTCACGGCAAAGCTCATGCAAGACAAAGAAAAGAGCACAATTAATTGGTAGTAACAAAGTTCTAAGGAATGTCAGTTTTACTAAACAAATCCTCTTTTTCTGAGATTAAGAAGCATAGCTGGCAAGGAATAACTATTTATTTCTAATGTATTTTAAATTCTGAGACACAATTTTGCTTGTCTTACTTTAAAAAAATTGTATGAAGATAAAATATCCATTAATAACTGACTTCACAGATGGCTAACCTCTGCCTTTCAAAGAGTAATTTCATCAGAAAACATTACATACAGCAAGAGACTACATATACTGTAATACAGCTATTTTGAAAACACCTTTTGAGCTCTTTGTTTCACAGCTCAGTAACCAAATGAATTATGGAGTATCATAATTAACTCAGGTTATCATAATTAACAGAGGTTAAGAGAGTGAAAAGAATCTCTCTAGCAAGAGAACATCAAGCAGAAATATGGTTGCTGTATAATACATGAATTAGCAGAATACTGAAACTAACAAATCAACTAGCATTAGTCTAGTCTTAAAAGACTGGAGAATCCTTAAGAAAGCTTTGGGAAAACTAACTCATACATGAAGACAAACCACAAGAGTTCAATCCAAAACCTTATCAGATTGATACACAAATAACTGGTCATGAAGGTACATAACGGCATTAAAAAACTGAATTATACCAAGGCTCAGTTTTTCATTGTTACTGTTCCTTTTTGCCAGAATTTAAACTATGTATGCTTGTCAAAATCACTGTTATTTTGTCCGTAAGAATACAATACCAGTTAAGGCCCCAAATCAGAACAGCTCAATTTATACAATATTTTCTTCAAGTAAATTCATGGAGCCATGTATTTCATGTCCATCCACAGTCTTTATATCCTGAAGTATTACACGCTTCTACGGTGCTAAATTTAAATAATTCGGCATCACACCAGCTATTCAACTACCTTGTAAACTACTGGTGGAAGACATTTACCTGGTTATTCTGGTCTGCGAGGTATCGCACCACAATAGGTAGTAAGTATTTGGAAAAAGCATACGGGATTGAAGGTCTGTTTTCTTGACAGAACATAGCGATATGAGGCACCTGTTCCATCAGTTCTGCCCTCACTGTTGGCTCTGTCGAATAAAACCAAAAAAGGCACAATAAATGTTTACAAGCATACTTTCACATACTGCCAGAATAAGCCTTTTGCAGTCCTGTACATACCAAGTATGTTCTCAAGTGATTACGCCAGTGTGTTTATGTCAAGCTTCATACTGACAATGACCTATCTTTTTGCAAAACCAGGTAAAACTACACTCTGCACTGTGCCATATTCTCAGTAAAAACCCAAGAAGAGGTATAAGAGATCAAGCCACCAAATACTATGAGTATCAAAATCTCTTTGAACTCCTTACAAGCATCACCTATTTCACAGCAACCTGCTAAGCAGAAAGTCAACCCCAAACTGGTACCACTCTGAGAAGAAATGAACCAAGGGGGACTCTGGGCTACAGTCTCTCAGGTGGGAAAGATCCCACTGATTAAGACAATAAACCATGATCACAGATGCTGCTTTTCATCCTTTCCTTTTTAAGGCTATTGATGTCTTTGTCAGATGGAAAAGGACCTGAATCTTTCCATTTACTTGTGTTAAACCTTTCAAGTGTGTTTTTCATCAAAGCTGGTGATTATTTGAAAAATATTTCATTTGATTTTTAAATTCAGGAAATGGTGCAGTGCTTGAATGAATCCTAATCCCCACAGAACATGCACACATATTTGGGGGATGAGAAGAGAAGCAAGAGAAGAAATACAAATGTGGATTAAATTGCAGCTATTAAAAATCAGTTTCAATATAAGAAGTAGGACATTATTACATGCCTGACAGCCCACTTGTCAAAACGGGTTAAAAAAAAAAATAATTCTCAACTAAGTACTTCTGCCCTTTCAGAATTTGCTGACATCTGTGGTTGCCACTGGGAAACTGATTACCTATAAAAGCACATAATAAAACACACCAATTACTCTCAAGGTACACTAATTTGATTTACAATTTTTTTTAAATAATAAGATTGTTCACAGGATACATACGCCTTAATGAATTTTTACACATAAATTTTTAGGGTAAAACTTAATGGTATGACCAGAACCATCTTCCTTGGAATATTTGTAATTAACAAGATGTATTAAAAATACCACCTTTTGTTAAAAGGAAGCATTTAACTTGCATTTGTATTTTACATAGCCAATGCGTGCAGCACTTGGTTGTTTTGAACACTGATTACAAGTGTAAACTCAAGCCTGAATAAAACATAACAAAGATAAAGCAAGTGCCACACTGTGTGCAGTCTTTTCTTCACTGAGCAAAATGAGAATAGAAAAGATTGCAGTGCACAAAGTAATCTAATGCCTATGGTCTCCACTTCTTTCACTACAGATTTAAATTACTTTTCCTATAGAAAAAAACATACCAAAATCATAGAGTTGCAGAGTGGTTTGCATTGGAAGTGACCTTGAAGATCAACTAGCTCCATCCAGTTACCTGTCATGGGCAGGGACACCTTCCACTAGGGTCAGGTTGCTCAAAGCCCCATCCAACCTGGCCCTGAACACTTCCAGGGATCTTCTGTAGTTTATGAATTGCTGACAATGTCACAAACTACAAAACTAAATCCCAGATAAATAAATACTGAATAGGCTTGCTATTCACGACAATAAAATAAAAAAAGCCTTCCAATCTGCTCTGTATCTCTCCCCAAACATTATCAGGAACACACACGACAGGAGCATTTTTGTTTAAACTTCAGATGATGTGAAACACATGCATGCTGAACTCCGTAAGCAATACAGACATCCTCAGGTTTGGATTGAAGAAGTCAGATCCTGAAGAAGTCTACTCCAACTATGTGAAAGATTTAGCAGACCTGAATTAACAGAAATTAACAGGCTAAAAGGTTTAGGGAACAGTATATCTGCAGCACTAAGCATGAAGGACTAAGCACCTGTAAATAGGATAAACTCACAGTAAATGAGATCATTAATTTTGAAAGTTGAATTCTACTTATCATAGCAATGCAAAGAAAGAAAATATGCCTACTGTAGTTACTCATGTTTCTTATAAAAATTTTCCAAAGCAGTCCTTAGAACACAAGAGGGATAAGCTGCAATTCTTCATTAGGATGAGGTCTTCTTGGGATGGGAGTAAGGGTATGTCAGGTAAAGTAAATCAGCTGCTTTTGAGAGTTAAGTTGGCAAAGACATCTATTTTTCTCCTACACCAGTTCTCTTATCTGACAAGGCCTAGTTTCTTCATTTCTGTAAGGGGCTTGAAATACACCAGAGAAAGACATCCTTTTACATGTTAGCTTGTACATGTCAACATGTTTTTTTCTATCAGCGTCACAACCTGTCCAAAGGTGGCTGACCTAAAGAAGCCTTGCAAGCACCCTCCATTTGCAACTGGCCAGTATCCAACAGAAAGCACAGCAACTACAAACTGAAGAGTCCTTCCTTGCTGAAGATGTTTTGAGACAGAGAAAGCCATCACCACTACAGTCAGACTGCACACAGCCCCTCTCCCAAGAGCAACTCATTTGAAAAGGCTGCAGTTGGCAAATAGAACAGAATGAGGAACCATCAAGTTGGGCAAGGAGAGGTGGAGGGCTAAGAGATGAGTGACAAGGAGATAAGACTAGCAAAAAAAAGGCAAGGGACATGGGAACTTGATGGACAAGAAGTGAGAACCAGAGCCCAAAGCCAAGGCTGTACCCACCTTTCCCATAAGGCTATTATTTTAAGACATGCCCAGAACATGATCTAGGGGTACAAGGGCCTTATGTCACAACACTTATCACTAGGATTTCATTCTCAATTCCTAGGGCTCACGCCTTGTTTCTTACCACAGACGGAGGACAACCTGGGGGGTGTAAAGGGGAGTGAGAGTAAGCAAAATTAATTTGACTGAGGCTGCATGTTTGGCAGCAGTGCTTCTCCAGTTGTTTTGCATTTGCTTCGGGCAGTTCCCACCCCCCTTAGAGGCAAAACCTGCAGCTTCCATTTATGCCAATGCAACTGTTCATGCAGCCAGACAGCAAACCACATTAATCAACTGATCTGGCTGATGCAGCTTTCGCCCCACCACAGCAGCATCATTAAATAGCAAATCTGGCACTCAGATTGGTGTCTCTGTGCAGTCTCACACTTCCCTCAAGTAGCAGAACTGTCGGATGATGGAAGCAAGGAATTGATGGTAAGAGAGAGTGCTGGGAGAGAGTGAACAAAGTAAAATGCTAAGAAACCCAATTTGTTCCTTTGCTTAATGTAAAGCTGTCCAAAATGCTCAAGCCAGGCTCTTCACAGAGTAACTGCACACTACTCATCTGATTGCAGTCCAAACTGTGTCATCACTGCTGAAGAAAGACCACCTCTGCAATCAAAGCCAGTAAGAGCTCTGTATTAAGCCTAACAAGAGCTCTGGACACCAAGC
This sequence comes from Campylorhamphus procurvoides, assembly GCA_013396655.1. NCBI lineage: Eukaryota > Metazoa > Chordata > Aves > Passeriformes > Dendrocolaptidae > Campylorhamphus > Campylorhamphus procurvoides. The sequence continues at coordinate 309,458 of WBMV01009137.1, read as the reverse complement.
ACTCCAAATGGGCAGACTGTTTCAATACCTCTTTGATACCTCCACAGTTTGTCCAGAGACTCATAAAAGTGGCAACACTCCCTTTCCCCAAACTGACTAGGTTTACTGTGGAACTGAATTCATAAATTTCCTTATGAAGTACTCCAGTAAGACAGCAGCATGGACCAAAAACATAAGATCCTTTTACCTTCAGAACAGGCTTCATCTATTATGCAGCACTTATGTCAGCTGCCTGACAATACTGAAGATCTGCAGATGTAAAGTGAGCCCCTTTCTTCCTGAGCTAAGTAAGCTCCGGCTTAGTGAGGAACACAGGCAGATGAGATAATGCAATTAAAGATTTGAAAAATTAATGCCCAGGAACGAATTAGAACTGCAAAGTCACCTTAGTTCTTACATTTCCTAACTTTTAAGTACATGGCTCTGTGATCTGTGTAAGGTCAATTCAAACCAACAAACAAGCAAGCATTGTGCACATAACTTGCTGTGTAACACAACACCATAATTTGCTATCAAAAGACATTTGTGCTGCTCTGGGGAATTACTGTTGCCATGCAAGAACCTGAACCTTAAGCTTACCAATTTTGATAAGAGCTCAATTCTTCCAAAGGCTGAAGCATATGTTCCAGTGTGTACTGAACAGAGCCTAATCCTGCAGTCTGATGCTGTTACAGCACAGCTTTTTTTTTTTTTGGCATTATGTTTCAAGACCCAAGCAACAATGCCAAAAAAATCCACTGAAGACAGAGAACTTTCTCATTCCCTTCATCTATTCCTCAGCTTTGTCTTTAGCTTAAATGGGTGGCAGCTCCAAGAACAGATTCCAGCAGGCTTCAAAACATGACAGTGTCCGCCATTTCAGTTTAAACTTCTCTGTTGTTTATAACCGAATTTACAGTTTGGTCATTGTGCTGGTTTTAGCTGGGACAGTGTTAATTTTCTTCACAGTAGCTGGCACAGAGCTATGCTTCTGATTTTTTGCTGAAACCCTATTGATAACTCAGGGATGTTTTAGTTATTGCTGAGCAGCACTCTCATGGAGCCAGGGTCTCTTCTGCCTCGCACACCACTCCACCAGCGAGCAGGCTGGAGACACACAGGGAGCTTGGAGACAACACAGCCAGAACAGTCAACCCCAACTGATCAAAAGGTCATCCCACACCATATGGTGTCATGCTCAGCATATTGAGCTGCAGGAATGAGGGGGAAGGAGGGGACACCTTCAGAGTGGTGGTGTTTATCTTCCCAGTCACTGTTATGTATGATGGAGCCCTGTTCTCCTGGGGATGGCTGAACACCTACCCTCCTGTGGAAAGCAGTGAGTGAATTCCCCTCACATTCACAGTGAGAACATGGGCATCACCCTGAGTTGTTGTTTTCCTTACTCATAGTTTAAGGCAGCCTAAGCAGTGTTTCCAGCACAAATCCTAAATATAGGATTAAGTACTATGAAGAAAATTAACTCTACATCAGCCAAAACCGGCACAGTTTTCAACACAGAATGGAGCTTGGCAGTATTAGTTAAAATTACATGCAGCTTCTTAAAGCATAAGAATATTCAGCTGGAAAATACCACATTATGTATTTTTTTTGCACTGGACAATAGTCAGGACAAGGCTTCCACATAGTATAAACAAAATAAGGGTGGAGAATGTTGCTTCACATCAAGTTTCTATTTTAGGCACTCTGAAAAAATCACTGTGTACAGTTATGTTCTCCATAACACTTGCCTGGAACAGTATTTTTCCGTTTGGCAGAAGAAGTATTTTTAAATGCTGGTCTTTTCAAACTATCTCCTAAAAGCATAGGTCCACATGTTAAAGTAGCAATCTACCAGAAAAAAAAAAATCCCCTGCAATTTGCCAAAACAAAAACTTAGAAAACAAGTATTAATATAAAAAAATTAGATCTCAAGCAAACTCGTGCTTAGTTTTCTTACTCATTAGCATTTTATTTCATTCTATCAAGTCTAGTGTATTCTCTACTAAACTGAGTTTTAGAAATCAAACAAAATTAAGGGAATGACAGAAGACAGTGAAAACAGACGTCCATTTCTTCTGTTTGTGAAATAATTTTGAAAAGGAGTTGCCTGAACAAAATGACAGTTCTACCTCTCTTGATTTCCCGCATGAAACCCCATAAAACCAGCAATATATTCCAACCATCTCCAGAACCTGGGTGGATTTTGACCCGCATACACAAACCTTCAGTTTCAGCTATTTCACAAATCACCATTTAAATCAATATGGTAAACTGAGTCCAAAATCACAGAAGTAATTGTTTCTTCTTCACCATGAAAAAACTTACATTTGTCTAGAATTTGACACCAACTCTCATCTAAGTAAAGTGCCAACATGCTCACCTAGCTACTACTAGCACGTACACTCAATTTTCATATATCAATGTGTTTCAGCCCTGCTGAGGCTTCTGTATTCAACTTCAGCTATGAGGAAGTAAAGCACCAGTTAGCTGTATACTGGAAATTATAAGGGGATTATTGCAGAGCTGCACATAATACCTACTAATTGCTCCAGAACAGTTACTTGTAGACAAAGTAATTATTCCAAGGCCACCTCGTAACTAGATTTATTTCGCAGTGCTTTATTCTGCAACTATTTAGAATAAAGTCTGCAAAGCTTTCATTATCCCAATATGACCACTCTAGAATACGTGCAGTAGTGAATTTCCACTACATCTGTGAAGGGCTGTAAGGCTTTTGTGTTGTAAAACTGTATATGAAGAATAACTCCTGATGATGCTAATGCTGCTTGAAAAAACAGTTATGATGAATATTTTAAGAATATCTGAATATTAAGAATATTGCTTTTAGTTCTTAAAGAGTTGTGAGCAAGAAGGAAAAGTGCAAGTGCATAGCTTTGCATTAACGCTTTCACTCTTAAAAAAAACCCCAAAAAAACCAAAACACCAACAAATTACAGACCCGTAGAATATCCCAAGTTGGAAGTGACACACAAGGATCATCGAAGTTCAACTCCTGGCCCTGGAGACAACCCCAAGAGTCACACCATGTGTCTGAGAGGTTTGTCCAAGTGCTTCTTGAACTCTGTCAGGCTTGGTGCTGCAACCACTTCCCTGCAGAGCCTGTTCCAGTGCCCAAATACCCTCTGGGTAAAGAACCTTTTCCTAATAGCCAACTTAACACCCCATATACAAAGAGGTTCATGCCATTGAATTTGGCAAAGGGCAAACAAAGTATTGATTTATATGTTCTAGAGACAAATAGGCACAGAAGAAAATACCTTCATGCCCTTCCCTGTATAGATGCCCATTTCGTGTTTAGCCTGAATATAAGATCCACAGCATACCAAAATGCCAATCTGCTAACAACATTGCCATGGCCAACAGTACTGGGATTGTAGACATGACTGTTCTCAAAGTCAGTATCACTTGTATGATCAAAGACAAAATTTAATTAAATTCTACACTTTGCCAGTTTAAATTTTATCTATCCTCTTTCTTTTTTTTCCCAAATAGCTTTCCCTTTCTTGCCTTCTACCCATATTTTCCTTTTCAGTTTCTCTAATTTCTCATTTCATCTTTCCCTCCAACTTTCCTACCGTTTTTGAAGAACAAAGAAAATCTAGACAAGTAGAAATACACTGTAACCAAGGACCATCCCTTTTAGCTTAGGAGTCCAGCAGAAAGGCTAATGTGTCTGACAGGTGTGCTGCTTCAGTAGTCAGGTTCTTTTCTCTTACTAACTAGAAATCATTTCATTACTGACTGGAAGAGCAAGGAGTGAAACACAGACTAATGAGAGAGGGTACAGTCACCGTTAGTCACCCATCAGATGCATGGAAAGACGAAAGAGGTTTACAACAAGCACAGGAAAAAATTCTTGGCATAGCAGGAGGTGAGAGATGAGGTATGGAAAATCCTGAAACATGAAGATGTGGACAGGAAAAAAACACAGTGGGAGATGCTGACAGCTGAAAAAGGCAAATACTAGCATTGCCATTACTATTGCTTACATATGAAAATTTTGTTAAATGAAGTCCTACAGTATGTGCTATTCAACAGCTATTGTTGGCATTCCTCACTATATCAACAGCAGTAATTGAACCTACCTTAGTAAAACCATTTAAGCACACTATTAAGTAATTAAGGCTGTGAGGCCATCCACATTAAGCCTGATTATAGAGCTTCAAAACTTAATGACCAATTAGTCTAATAATTGGTTTTAAAATCAATTTGTTTTGCAAACTGCATTCACGACTGTTTCTTTGCAGTAAAGAGACTACTCTTCATTCAGAAGAAAAAAAGTTTAGGTCTTCAGGGTCTCGCTTCATTTTCACCCCACCATTTCTTTAGAAGGATACCTATATGTATGTATTTCATATTCCACTAGATTACTATATATATTTTAGAAATGAAGATAATAGACTTTTAAACAACTCCCAGAAAATAAGATGTAAAGCTTCTGGTGCCTCTTGCAAGAACACTAAGCAAAATGTCTACAGTGCCATAATTCTGGCTGAGGCTAACTTTCAAAGCCAGTTAATCACACTTCAGCACACAATGATGAAATCTTGTATCATCTAGGCCATTCACAAGCTGGTACCAAAGCAAAAAGTTGGAACCACACTAACTTACTCAAGTGAAAAAATCAGACATAAGGCCCTTGTTCAAGCTCACATAAGTCTGTGGCTAGTCTACATTTCAGAATGAAGAAAATCCAGCTGTTTTAACACAAAGATAAGCATTTTATCTCTAACAAGGGTTTATGGAGGATAACTTCATATGTAACAAGCACTGGGCTTCTATGCCAAGCTGCCTCTCAGTTTGCATAGATTCAAAGTCACCATAAAAACATCTAAGTAGAAAGTCATACCTAATATCCTTAACGAAAGGGAGAAATTAGAAAGTGATTAAACAGCAAACTCAAAAGCAATACAAAGCATGTCAGCTGTAACTGCTCTAAGGAACTCAGTACCAAAGACAGTAGGGAAGTCCAGAGCTCAGGACTGAAAAATTCCCAGTGTTTATCTTCACTGCTATAGCTGGATGTTGGGTATCCTGGGTATACTTTTCAATTCCAACTTCATTATACCACCTACTTCTAAAAAAAACTGAAGTACCTCGCTTTTCCATGACTCGATTTGACAAAAGACAAATACCTCCAAATGTTAAAAGAACAGGCATAAGACTAATGAGTATTAACAATTACAAATGAGAAGACCTGCACTTAAGAGTTTAGTTTGACTTCCCAAGTTCCTTTTTATTTATTTATGCATTTAAACATGAAGGCTTGACTCCAGGATGGCTCTAACCAAGCAAGTTAAAATACATAGATACTTTTACAATGTTTTCTTATTCCTAATTCAGGGACTTTTAGGTTTTACAGACAAATTGGAAAAAAAATCGTAAATGGAAAGCATAAAGTAAGACAAAAATTAAGAAGTATAGTAATAGCAACTTTAAACACACACACAAAAAAGCTCCAACCTACACAACAAAACTAAAACTCTCAAACAAAAAAAGTAACAAAACCACCGCGCTGCAGTATGAACAATCGTCAAACACATATATTATGAAGATACAAAGCAGATCAAGTTCCTTAATGAATTTTCACATGGCTTAAGACACAAGGATATTCTAATAACCTCTTACCGAAACCAGCTAAGTCCAATACTGCAACTGCTCGAGGCACAAGACTCACAGTCAAGTTTGCAGAAATTTAATTTGTGGGACAGCTGCAGAATCCAGTGCTACTAGTTTGGCAGATCTGAGACAACTTCTACAATGCAGGAAAAGCCTGAACTGCCGCTTTTACTGACGCTAAGAAAATATCAACCCTGACTAAAAATGTACTCCACCCTTGTTAAAGGCAACAAACTGATTTGAGCTCAACTCTTGGCTTCCACTACATTTCTGCCTAAACAAACGTCAATTTGACACGCTTAGTTGGTCACCAATGAAAAGCCTAAGGCTACAAAGTTGCTGCAAGAGGCCATTTTCCCCTGGACATCTCTGTCCCATATTCTAAACTGAAACGAAGCTTCAGAAAGTATCTGATGCTCCAAACTGTTCACAGGGCCACACAAACAGGCACTGTATTATGCAGATTTCAGAACCAGAGCTTTGCTAGGAAAGCACTCTAGAAACAGCGGCATGCCACTGTTCTCAATTAAACACACATTTTATCATAAATGAATAGTGACTTTTTTCCCACTTTAAGAATCCTCGGAGAGGTACTCAATATAATTATGTAATGCTTACAAACAGGCTATTTTTCTTGGCTAAACAAGGATATTCCCTCAGTAAAATAAAAACATGCCTTTTAAATTAGGACAGTAATAACAGAATACCAGAAATCAGCAGAATATCTTTTTACCCTTGGAAAGCATTATGTTCTGCAGTTCCAAAAGAAGAGAGAAAAACTAACAGACATTAAACAGAAGAAATATTTTCTTCCAATTCAAGATTTAAAACAGGTTTCTCCCCATGGCACTCCTAAAATAACGAAAGAATGACCTTCAGATTCTTCCTGAGGTTTTGCTGCTAAAGCCTTTCTTCCTTCTGGTGTGTCAGCTGTATCAGCTATGTTGAAATCAAACCTTTCTAAAGCATCTCTAAGCTGGAATTTTGTTGCAGTTGTATCCACACCATTTTTCCCTTCATCCACTACCCCACCACTTTTTAAGCACTCCTTTTCTTTCACATTTGTTTTTCATAATTCACCTGCTTTTACTTTTTATTCCAAGCACCCAGGAATCCCAATACATCAATTAGCAATAGACATGCTGTACCTACAAAGCCCCGCTACTCATAACAACGAGGGTGCACAGCAAGTTCACTACCCTGGGCTTCAGTAGAGTAGACTTTTGGCCTCTTCAGGGATCTGCTTGGTAGAGTACCAGGGTCTTGGAGGAAGGAGGGACCCAAGAAAGCTGGTTAATATTGAAGAACCACCTCCTCCAAGTGCAGCAACAATGCTTCCCAGTAAACAAGTCGTCATGAGGTCTGCACGGATGAACAAGAAGCTCCTGGACAAATTCAAACAAAAAAAAAGGAAGCCTACAGGGGGTGGAAGAGGGGCGGACAGATAGCCTAGGAGGAATACAGAAAAATTGTTTGGGCAGCCAGGGATCAGGTTAGGAAAGCTAAAGCCCTGAGAAATTAAATTTGGTCAGGGGCATCAAGGGCAACATGACTTTGTAAGTACAGCAANTACTCATAACAACGAGGGTGCACAGCAAGTTCACTACCCTGGGCTTCAGTAGAGTAGACTTTTGGCCTCTTCAGGGATCTGCTTGGTAGAGTACCAGGGTCTTGGAGGAAGGAGGGACCCAAGAAAGCTGGTTAATATTGAAGAACCACCTCCTCCAAGTGCAGCAACAATGCTTCCCAGTAAACAAGTCGTCATGAGGTCTGCACGGATGAACAAGAAGCTCCTGGACAAATTCAAACAAAAAAAAAGGAAGCCTACAGGGGGTGGAAGAGGGGCGGACAGATAGCCTAGGAGGAATACAGAAAAATTGTTTGGGCAGCCAGGGATCAGGTTAGGAAAGCTAAAGCCCTGAGAAATTAAATTTGGTCAGGGGCATCAAGGGCAACATGACTTTGTAAGTACAGCAATGATAAAAGGAAGACTAGGGAAAATGTCCTCTCCAGAAGGAAGTGGGACACCTGGTTACACACAACATGAAAAGGCTGAGGTACTCAACAACTTTTTTGCCTTAGTCTTCACTGGAAAGTGCTCCAGCCACACAACCCAAGTCACAGAAGGTGAAGGTGGGGACTGAATGAGTAACTGCTCACTGAAGAAGATCAGGGTCAACGTCATCTAAGGAACCTGAAGGTGCACAAGTCCACAGGACCTGATGCAATGCACCTGCAGGTCCTGAGGGAACGAGTGAAGAAAGCAGCTAAGCCACTATCCATGATATTCAAGAATTGTGGCAACCCCACTGACTGGAAAATGGAAAATAAAACCGACATGTTTAAGAAGGGAAAAAGGAAGACACAGGGACCTGCAGGCCAGTCTCCCCTTGGTGCTTAGCAAACTCATGGCGCAGATCCTTCTGTAAACTGTGCTAAGGGACAAGGAAAATAAGGAGGTGACTGATAAAAGCCAACACATATTCACTATGACCAAATTATGCCTGACAAATGCAGTGGCCATCTACAAGGGGGTTACAGCAGTGGTAGATATGGGAAGAGAAACTGACATTATCAAGCTGAACTTGTGCAAAGCATCTGACACTCTGTCTCCTTACATCCTTGTTTCTAAACTAGAGACACACAGATATGACAGATGGGCCACCTGGTGGATAAGCAATTGGCTGGATGGTCAGGCTCTTAAGAGTTCTGGTAAATGGCTCAATATCCAAGGGAGACCAGTGAAGACCAGAGCTCCTCAGGCATCAGTGCTGGGACCTGCTCTGTTTAACATCTCTGCTGCTGACATGGACAGTGGGATTGAGTGCACCCTCAGCAAGTCTGCTAACAACACCGAGCTATGTGGTGCAGTTGACATACGGTAAGGGTCCACAGGGACCTTTATATGCCTGAGAAGTGGGCCCACATGAACCTTATGAAGTTCAACAAGGTCAAGTACAAGGTTCTGCACTTGGGTCGGGATAACTCCCAATATCAATACAATGTGGGTGGAAAACAGAATGAGAGCAGCTCTGAGAAGGACTTGGAGATGCTGATTGATGAGAAGCTCAATATGAGTCAGCAATGTGCACTTGCAGCCCAGAAAGCCAAGTGTAATCTGGGCTGTATCATAAGCAGCATGGCCAGAAGGTTGAGGGAGGTGATTCCACCCCTCTATTCTGCTCTGGTGAGACCCCACCTGGAGTGGTGCATCCAGCTCTGGAGTCCCCAGTGGAAGATGGACATGGACCCATAGCAGTAAGTCCAGAGATGCCACAAAGATGACTGGAGGGCTGGACCACCTCTCCTATGAGGAAAGGCTGATAGAGTTGGGGTTATTCAGCTTGATGAAGACAATGCTCTGGGGTGACCAACTGCACAGTTCCAGTACTTGAAGAGGGCCTACAAGAGACTTGGAGAGGGACTTCTTATCGGGACATGTAGTGACAGGATAATGGGTAATGGCTTCAAACTAATAGCAGGCAGGTTTAGATTAGATATAAAGCAGAAATTCTTCATTATGAGAATGGTGAGGCACTGAAACAGGTTTCCCAGAAGATGTGGATGCCTCACTCTAGAAGAGTTCAAAATCAGGTTGGATGGGGCTTTGAACAACCTCGTTTCGTGGAAGATGTTCTTGTCCATGGCAGGTCCTTTCTAACATAAACCATACTCTATGATATTTGCATCTTGCTTACCAATCCTGCTGCCTCTCTTACACTTCATAACTGACTCCCCAAAAGGGTCTAAAGGAATAACTTCAGTATTTAAATTCTATCAAAAGTTACAGAAGTTTTACACAGATGTTTTTCAAGTTTATTTTCAAGGAAAGAAATTAATCTTCATCTACAAAGCTAAAATAATCATGTAGACCTGCTGAGTAGCAAAAGTACGTAATAAAAGTTATTAAAAACGTACTGCTGGAAAGTGGCAATCCTACATTTTGAAGGGGTTTAATCCTGTTGACAAGAGTACTAGAGGAAGAAGTCATCTTTGTGGGATGATTTAGAGAAATTAAATTTGACAGTATTTTATTGCAATTGTAGAAGTCTAGTTTGATTACTGAAGAAAGAACTTGCTGTTCCTGTGCCGAACATGGGTTCAGCACTTCTGACTTTCCCACATTAACCCAGTAATATGTTTAATGCTACCTACCTGAATCATCAGCTAATCTGCTGATTCTCTCCAGCACAGCAATACAATCTCTCTCATCCTCACTGACTTCCTTCAAAGTGTCCAGCAAACTTCGAGCCACCATTTGCCTAGTTTACAAGAAAGATTAAAAAACAAAATCAGCATTATTGGTGTCCAGAAATACAGCTAAACAAAAAGAAATTGTGCAATCATACAAGTTTCTTATAAAAAACAGTAAAATTTTACATAGATTCACTTTTAACTCAATAAATTTAAGTTAGCCCTGCTTTGGGAATTCTTAATTCTGATACCTGGCATAATCTTAAAGAACTGTTAACTTCAAATGTAACACTATCCCTTTGGCTTACAAGGACAAAAAAAAAACAGCTACCAAGACCATAAATAGTAATCATCTCCTAGATGGACAAACAGGAGCTGAATATTAGAAAGTCAGTATCAGCCTTCCATCTTCATCTCTGAATTCCGTAGCTTGTTCCTTACAAAGCAAGACAAGACTACTATTGCTAAAATGTTTTGAAATAGAATTCTGAACTTATTTCACAAAAGCATGAACTCTCAAGCTGAAGATTTCCATACCAATGGTGGACTTTACAAGTTAAACTTCATTAAAATGTTATGGGTATATACTGTGAAAATAAAACATACTACTCAATACATGTGTACCTAGGACATACATCAAGCAAAGCAGAACATGAAATAGTAAGATATGTAACTTGCCACAGTCAACTCAGTTACTACTTTTAATGCAGAAGAAATTCTTCTACAGACTAACTTATCAGTGACAAGATATAGTCAAATTTGTGGTGTTCTTTTCCTCCAAGGTTCCGTTGCAGCCTATGTTACAAAGTCCTATCCATCAGTTCCCTAGACAGCCTTACACATTAATTTTTTAAGGAATGCAGCTGGGAATGTGTGGCAACCAACCTTTCTCCTCAACAACAGCCTGCAATAGCATAACTCTCTTTTTTCACTCTTTTGGACAGCATGATTGAACATCAGAGAGCTAGCAGCATTATCCCAAGAGTGGAATGGGCCCAGGAACGTTGATAGCTCTTGTACTGCACTGGAACAACTTATCAAAATGCTGAAGCAGCAAGCATCAAGTGCCAGGTATTTGCAGAACTGACAGACAGAAACATTCCTGTGATGTAGCCTAGGTATAAACACTGCTGACAAACAGCAGTGCTCTACACAAGAGCAGAAGCATACCTAAACTTCGTCATGCTCACCACAAACTGTGTACATGAGCGATGGTCAAAAACTGGTAAGAAACAGATGGTTACATTCCTAGTGCACAAGGAAAATTTGAGAACTCCACAGTTCCATGCAATCACTGAAATGCAGTAGGTTTCCATGAATTCCCAAAGCTAAGCAGACATTTCCATGTTCTCAAACTGAAAATCAGTAATTTAAATATAACACACTGGCTACTTGCAAAACTATTTTAAACTAAACTGGTTTGACATACAGATGAATGAAAAAAAACCCTGAAAAAACCTGTCTTCAACAAATTTCCTCTCTCTCACACTTTTCAACTCAATAAAAGTGCAACATCTCTCAGCAGAGATCTTGATATGTAGTTAAAAGTTCAGCAATCAGAATCCTAACAGAAGGAAACAGACTACATGACACACTAACCTAGAAGCAGAGTTGACCTGGTCTTTTAAAGGGCTGGACACCCCTGGAAAGAGAAGAGGAACAGATGAAGCATATCACATTTGTCCCCTAAGTATTAAACGTGATTTTGGAAAGTGAGAGACAAGTCAACTGACCCACTGAGTTAAGTCTCAACAAATAAGGAACCACAATAAACAGCACTAAATCCCTTCTGGCTCCTGGATACTATGGAATGGCTCCTTACTATGCTGAGAGTTTTGAGAAGACTCATCTCCTCACAGAGCTTTGTTAGCACTATCCTGGACTGTAGTAGCTGGATCCCACTTAAGTCTTTGCTATTTCCTGCAAGTTGGACACATGCCCATGCAGAGGCCACTAACTTTCTGCTCAAGAGAAAGAGATGAAAACACAAATCGTAACCTGAAGTAGAAGAGACTTTATCTATTAAATCCACTTAAGGATAAGGGACATTCAGCTTTCTCCTTGGACTAAATGTAGATGTTCCCCACCTGTATCCAGATGGTATTGCCTTTTTTGACTTGAGAAGGAATCAAAGGATTTACTTTTACATTTAGCAAATTCTGGTTAAAAAGCATTACAACAAAGGGCACCAAGGTAAGCTAAGCTCATTTTAGCAAACCTAATTGGGTAGGCAGCCAGTAATCACAGAGGAAATCTTAACTCACTCCATCCATCAGGGAGATGGCGGCCACTCATATTCTCCCAACACTACAGGCTCTGATCTAGTTCTGCCACTATCCCAACAATCTCCCAAAATTTTTCTTGTCTCCAAAACACAAACACAGGGCACGGCTAAACTTCCTTCGTATTTTCCACAGACTGAGAGCTTGCACGAAGGCAACTACTATGGGAAGACTTCAGCTGTGCATGCTCACACTTCATCATGCTCTGCCTACTACTGAGTAGAGAGTAAGCAACAGTCCTTGGTGCCCAGACCAGCACTTCTCACTTAAGCACTGCCAGTCAAGCCACAAAAAGCCTACAACAGAGCATGTAATGAACTATCTATGCAGAGGAGCACAACATAAGGCAAGCAGTAGCTTGCCCTGTAACCCGCCAAGTGAGTAGCAGGTGAGTACCAGGTGAACACTTCTGAATTTTTAACAGAGCTCTGAAGGATGACCTGTCTGGTCTAGACACATCAAAACCAAGAAAAAAAGGTGGACATGCTCCACGCTGCAGAAGCAAAGATGTATCTCCTCTGACAGGAAAAAAAGAGGTCAAGCAGGCTTGCTTTAGGGATAATAGCATGCTTGCATAAACTGCATTCTAACATATTCCTATGCATACTTACTACCTATCTGACAGAAATGACTCCACCAACATTAATGATGACAATATAAGTAATGTGAATGGCATATAGTCTGTTAGTATACATTACTCCTAGTTATCAGGGTACAATTTGGGACTAGGATTAATGGTTTCCTGCTGTTTTGCTCCTGTCACTGGCTTGGGTTTGCATAGTATTTGCCTCTAATGAGACACTAAGCTCTGCTAAGAATTTCTACCACATTCCCAGGGCCAGAAGAACTGTCTTCATCACAATAACTCATAGAATTGCATCTTCTTACCCATTCAGTCTTGTACCAGATTTCTCCATGTCCAGACAAAGTTTTGCTAGCTGCTTTGGCAAGTGACACTTCAAATCAATAACCCTAGAGCTGTGAGTTCCCAAAGAAAATTATTTACTCACCATACATGTCTTTGGTATATGACTGCCATCTGAGCAGCAATGCATCCATTTATTCATTAAATAGTTTACGCACCAAAGAAAGGTAGAGGTCAAAGGCTGCAATGTGGCATGCAGTACAAGCACTTCAACTACCACGTGCAGAAGTGGAGGATATTTAGCAAAATTCAAAAAACTTAGAAAAACTGATAGTTAGGAAACCTTGCAGGCATGCTTCACTGGGATCAGCAACAGGATGAAATGGGGATAGATTACAAACACCCTGCCTTTATGCCCATACCCAAGTGACACATATTTTGAATACTCTGCATATGGACATTAGAACTTGTGATCAAATACTCAAGAGAAAAACTATAAATCTCTTTGCTTTCCTCATTCAAACTCCTTTGACTCCCATTAGCCCTTTAATAAATTTCTACTATAGAATTTAATTACTTCATCAGCACAAGGAGTGCATGTAACTAGTACGCATATGTTAAAAAAAAGAAGATAAATAAGAGGAAATAAGATTTTTTTTTCTTCATCCATTTTTGCAGAATTTCTAAATCAAGATTTGATGACATTTTGTGTTTAAATTAATACCGGTAATAGTATCTGAGTTTGACACTCTTTTCCCCAAATGATCTCAGAAGAGACTTGGAATAAACTTCAAATTTCAAAATCAATGTATCTGTACTATTCTTAAGAAGAGGTAAATATGCAGGTACATGTAGCATTGCTGAAGTAATTAAGACTTCTCTTAGTGCTTTCCAAGAAAATTCCGTTGTCAGTTCAGCTTAAATCATTTTCATGTACAATTACAAAGTAAACTTTCTAAAGCTATATTGTTAAACTTAAGTGATTTATTTGGTATACATATATGCAAATTTGTGTGCAAAAAACCCCCACATTTTGAAGTCTGTTTCATTTTTATTACATTTTATTCTTTGACATACAGTAGGCTCAGAAAGACTGAAACATGAAAATGGAGTTAGAGATTAGAAGAAATAAAATAATTTATGCTACAATGATGGAAAGTGTTCCAGCCAGAACAAAGCCACTATGGTTTCAACCGCATGGCTTTGATATGAGTTTAGTATTTCCTTACTGCCAGTACTCAAATACGCAAAAAAGAAACTTTATACTGCATTAAGCTGCACAGAGAGAAGAAAAATGAGTGGGAAGAAAAAGAACTGCATCTGTAGATAACCAAATTCTCCATAACTTCTTGCTTATATTCTGATCATATCTAAATTAAAATAAGGCAACTTAGTCTTGACATTCCACCAAACACAGTTAGAGAGGTGTTTCATATACATTACAGTAGAGGGATGAAAACATACTCTGTTTTAGTAGGGGTACTTTATGCATGCAAGTCCTAGTTTTTAAATACACAGCTAAATTATGTTCTTGACTCTGCAGCCCTGACACATTTGAAAATTCATTTTTACGCTTTCAATTTACCCCTAGTCAATTCCTTGGAAGGAAATTGATGTCTCAGTTCCTGAAATAGAGCATATATTCTAAAAACTGCTCTTTTGCAGAATCAGGGACATGTAAAACCAAGGTTTATATTGGGGCTGTTGGAGTCAGGAATCAGATAAACACCTTCAAATAATTCATTTCCACATGTGGTACACAGCCCCTTTTCTGATGCCAACGTCTCTTCCATCTGGAGTCTAGAAAGCACAAAGGTCATCTTCTTGTACCAGCCATAAAAGGAACCACATCTGTTCCGTGAAGTCAGAGGAGCATATCTTTTGGCCAAAAAAGACAAGTTATCCGGAAAGCTTTAGGCCAAATCTTCACCTATGCTGCAGGTAGTGAAATATGCTTAATCCCTCTCTGAGATCCAGTACATCCTCAGTTACTGCTGACTGCTGTTCTACAAGTACTTTAAGTTTAACTGTTTCCAAAAAACGTTTTCAAAAGACATCAGATATTCTCCCAAGGGAAAAGCAAAGAAATACTTCAGAGCAAAAGAACCTGGCAAGAGGATAGCTTTGTTACCTACATCGAAAGGCAGAGACAGTCTCATCCTGATAAATATGAGGATGCCAAGATCTACTTTGGTTTGAAGAGAAAAAACAACAATTCCTCATAGGCCTTTGAAAAAAAAGGATCTGTTGTTCAAGAACTGCCTCACTATTCAAATAGATCTGTTGGTGAGTGTTATATACTTCTGAGCCTCCTTAATGAGGAATGGAAGCAAATTAACAGCAATAAAGATTAGGAAAACCCACGAGGGATTTTAACATGAAAAGATACAAAAGCTATGCTCCAAACTGCACCAGCAACTGGTTTTTAAAGCAAATAGCAGAAGGGAACCCTTATCTATTCATGTATGCATGCAGTGCTACCAGACACAAGAAGACCCTGTGTTTCAGGGTGGTGGTTTTGGCTGCTCAGCATCAGCTCTCGCTGCAATATGATCCTGGATTATTAAGGGATATGCTAGAGATGCTTCTCAAATCTGGTCTGGAGGATGGTTCTTCGTTAATCAAACCATAACCAGACTCTCTCTTGCCTTATTTTTCAGATACAAGAGGGGTCACTTAGTGTAACATTTGTCAGATTTCCCTTCATTCTCATAGACTAAGACAAACCTGTGGTGCTAATGAGCAACAGCTAAAACAGTGAGAACATCAACCATAACATACCAAAAACTGTCACACAGTAACTCCTTCCACCATTTGAGAAGCTGATAAAGGAGCCCTATCTCTCTCTTTTTCCAATTCATCCTGTCAAAAATCTTATATATTTAAATGAAGACATTCTTATTTTCCAAGTTACAAGCCCAATTTACTGAAATATTTTAGAATGTTGCCAGATCCATTCTGATCTCAAAACAACTGGCTGAGATATCATGAGTGCTCAAGGAATCAAATTAAGAGACTAGACTTTTGCAGGGGAAAATTCATGCATTTAAAGGGAAGAAAAAAACCCCCTTACCCTAACTTATCCAAGCTCAGTGATTATGTTTCAAGAGCTTGGGCATCTATAATTTGAAAGCTTCGTCATAAATGCAGGTTCCAGGTCACAGAAACAATCGAAACATTATTAATTCAGCCGTAATATTACAAAAATGTTACACTGCATGTAAGTCATTGGATGTGTTTATACCATAGCAAGAGACATAAGAATAAACAAATGTAATTTATCTTTTTCCTATTAAATGCTCCAGTTTCTCTGCCTACCAAAAATGCCTATTATTCCTGAGACTGACTAATGCTGAATCATCATAAACTGCCTGCAGTAGTCACTACCACTTATTGTGATATAAGTGCTACTTACAGTTATATCACAAAGAGTTATCATATGCTATTTCCTGTATTTTCTTATGCTACATAACACAATTGGCATATAAAGAAGGGTAGGGCTGAAAAACGTATTTGTAAAAGCGAAAATAATCCAAACATGCAAACATGGAAGAAAAAAGTATCTGGAAAAATTAGTTTTCTGACCACATGCAGGAAATCACAGGATGCACAAACCTGGACAGAGTAATTCAAAACATTTCAAGATTTTAAGATTTACGCATGCCCCACACAATATACTGAGAAAATCAGATACTGTTTTTTCTTACACAGTAAAATATTAGGACTATATTTGTTTAAAATTCAAGTCACACAACTTGAGTTTCTGGTTGTGTACTCCTTCCTACTGGCTTCTATTACATAATTGTCACCTATAGCCCTAAAGGCTCCTCATCCCTCCCTCCCCATGAAAACTCAAACATACGAAAACTTGCTGCTGGTTGTCAAATTGCATTTTACAATTGTATTTTACAATTTGATCTTAAATTGTAAAATACAACAAACTTTGGATTTCAGGAGAAGAAAAAAACTTTAAAATTAGGCATTCCAGAACTAATTTGTGCATACAAATTTATGCAGGTTGTAACAAGAGAAACTATTCTGTAATTGTCAGCTTCAATTTAATTAGGATGAAAACCTTCTAAATGGGGGTATGTTCCTACATGTAGTACAGAATTTTAAGTACAGTTCACATGACTGAAGTTAAGCACTGGGCTAACTCCTTTCCAAACTCAGGCCATGAACAAAATAGAGGCTACCCTATACAGCGGTTGACCACAGACCAAGCTTCTGCATACTACTGAATTAAGAATTCAACATAAAGCAAACACACTTTGTTGCAAACTTACTTGAAGCCCAAACTAAACTACATTAAAATGAGATATCAGAAAACCTCGACATTAATGTATTTTTATACATTTATATGATCCTGCAACTGTTAACAGTTACAATTAAAGGAAACGCTGGGTTTGAACTTCTCCATTTGATTGTAAAATGTCTGTGTGCAAGGGGTGAGGTGGAGTATGTGTCTAAACAAAGTATGCAACAATACCTGTGCTTTTAAATGAAACAACTATCTCAGCGGCATTACAGAAATAAAGGGGGGAAATGTAGAACACAGTATTAACTGGGCAAGTTCATTCTCAATAACCAGAGGCAGGAATACTCACACTATAAACTACAGAGGAGATTGATCCTCAAGAACACTTCTTGGGTTCCTCTGGCAATCTACCGTGCTGTTCACTACGCTCTCCTGACCTTTTCTAAGTATTTTTTTAAACTCACTTTCCACACAAAATTATGGATCAAGTTTACTATCATCTTACAGTCCTGTAGCAACAGGAATGTTAGCATTCACAAAAAAAGCTAAAAGGATGTGGTCCAATTAATGAAAAAGTTCAAGAAGTCCTGAACTACAGTTGCTTAAAAAGTAAGTAAATATTTTTCTGTTATTAATATTTTGCCCTCTGTAACTAGGAGGAATGTGAGCAAACAGGAGGAGTGGAAATGGAAGAATTCCTTAAAGGTGTTGGATTTCACTAAATTATTTGTATTCCATGCAAATTAACTTCAGTCAGATTTGAATCAGATGACTAGTTTGCATTCCGTTAGCCACACAGGACATTTAAAAACCATACCTGTTAAATATGTTCTCACTTGCAGCGTACTTGTCCAGTCTTCCCAACGGCGTCAACATTTCATCTTGTGAGACGAAGTCCAGGGCTGAAGGTATAATAATCACATCAGACTCTGAGCTGTAGTCATCCACACCAACTATCAGAGACATCAGAAATATTCCTTATAATCGCAGTAGTTTAACACTAAAATGATGTCTGTTGTTGGTCTGAAATACAGAAGTCTAGGCAAAGTCCCCTTAACGTATTTAGTAACTGCACTGCATCATTCTCCCCACGTTTCCCCATAAAGCCTTTTCTATACAGGTGTGACTGGTGACACACAAATGGATTTTGAATAATTATCTCTAAATTCCTAAGTAAGATGCATCACTAAATTTCCAAAGTCTTCAGTATTTCTTCTGACAAACAATATTTTTATACCTTATATTTTTAGCAAGCAAATGACATTTAGCTAATTGTAAAGTCAACTTTTTAAGACACATACTAAAGTCATAGCTGCACTTAGCCCAGAAATAGAATTTATACATGATCTAACAGAACGAAAAATTTTGTTTTAAAAAAGAAAAATATAAATTAAGCCTGTTAAAAAAATTTTAAAAATATTAAGAGCGTGTTGCTAGACCCAACTTCCAAATAAAACATGCACAATTCACCTACTGCATAATTATTAACCAGCACATCAATACAGAACTTCATAGACACAGACACCTTTATCAATATGGAACCACAAAGAAGTGGAAAAGGGGTTCAACCCTACCCTGCAGAGCTGCTTGAAGAATTAGGATTTCAATTACCACCATTTTTCGTTTCCATATGCCCTCTAAACTGCCCTAAAATTCAGTTCCATTACAAACACAGACTTTAGTCTGAAAATGCAATCACTTATTTGCAAGAACTATGCCAGGTCATCTCCGTTACCCCTGAAAACACAACACACTACAGTACACTATCCCTATTCTTCAGTCTAGCCAGATTTCTCTGAAAAGCCTTTTCAGAACTTGCAAATAGAGAAGGTCAGATAGATCTGCAAGTCCAGCAATTTTTTTAATGAACTCTATAGAAGAAAAAATATTACTGTCCTCTTACTTTCCATACAATTATGCTGTGCTATATAAATTGGTTATCAGACATTGTATGATTATCTTCAACATTCAGAATACATAAGCAGCTACCATTTTCTGAATATCTTCCCTACAATATCTCAAATGTCAAAAGACAAACACTAACATTCTCTGAAGGAGTAATACTTTTCCACCTAAACAGAGCTAACAGCACCCTTTTACCAAAAAAATATTCTCTCATTTTCTATGCACAGAATCCATGGACATCAATAGATCCCATCCTTGCCTGAGTGTCCAAATTTTGCAGATGCTGATAGGACATGACATTCTTGCCAGAAATCAAATGAAGAAGTGATGCGGAAAGAACAAGTGTGTTACAAGAATCTGGGTGATGGGGGCAAGGAAGAAAGTGTACTGTGGTAGCCAAAGTATACAAAAGAGCAATCTGGGAAGAGGAGTTAGTGGTGTCAGATATGCCTAAGGTAGAGGATAGGATAAACTGCAGGGGAAGGAAGGGAAGGTTGAAAAGAAAGATCAGCTGCAAAAAGCTTTTGTAACACAGAGAGAAAGCATTTAGCACAACTGCTTGAACCTGTGTTTGGTTTGGGTTTGCGGATTTGTACGAGTTTAATTTTTGCTGTTTGGTTTGGGATTTTTGCAAGAATCAGTTTTATTTTCACAGGAAATAGGAGGCGTGCAAAAATGCACTCATAATGCAAGTTTGCACTTTATAACAGGTTAAGTTAACAAAGAACAGGTGACTTCTCACAAGCCTTTAATTCAATGCATCAATACAACTGAAACCAGGGGTTTCCCTGTGTTTATAGTTACGCCATCTCACACCTAGACTATTTCAGCTGAAGGCAGTTTCAGCAATCACCTGCTCCAACTGCCAGACCACCTCCGGCCTGACCCAAAGTTAAAGCACTACTTGCTACAATTCCTGTCCTCGGGAAGCTGCAAAGCGATGAGGTGGCTCCTCAGCCTCCTTCTATCCAAACTAGGCATGCTCAAAGTTCTTACCCATTCATCACAGGAACATTTTATTGTATGTGAGGGCTGACTCAAGATGTACTTTGAAACAACAAACATACTCTGCAGCATTCACAGAAGAAATGCTACACAGATACTCCTCATTCCAGGTACTGAGTTGAATGAATATGGGAGGAGAAGGGGCATTAATTGCTCCCTTCACTAGGGAACTGAACCCCTGAATTCAGGCCAATTTCTAAACTACAGAACTGAAATTACTACAGTTAAGTTGTGACATAACCAACTGGGAAGAAAAAAAAATCACTAATATTCACTCAAACTAGTTCTATGACAGCATCTTACTTTTCTATTTCAACATGTTGGCTATCCTCTAAATTTAAAAGTACAAATTGAAGAAATTATGTCAAAACCCTAACATCATAATTGCCAGCAGTACAATTATTTAGCTATCCAATGCATGAATAGGGAAAAAATACAAATGCTGGCCATTATCTGAACCAGCATTAACTTTACTGCCTCCATTTTTCTATTCTCAACCTCAACTTTATGTTCCATGTTCCTCCTTTTCCCCCCTCTACATTTATTCTTCCCTAACAGTCCTACAGTGAGTGGTCCAACACAGATGCCAGTTCAGCTGATACAGGATTTATCACTCTTACACAGACACTGGTGTGTGTCTGTGTTATATTAGCAGCTGCTTACAATTTATATCTGTTTGATGTCTCCCACTAGTTCAAACAGAAAGCGAGTTCTGTGTATTTGGCTCTGCTGTGCTTGTGCATTGTAAAATTAAGCTCAGCACTACATTAGGTTTGATGTGCCTTGCTTACTGAGGCTGAACAACATTTATTATTTAAATAATTCCAGCATCTCAGCTTGCAGTCCCAGAAGAAATCATTCAAATGGCAGCATCCTGATAAAACCAACTCTAATACCAACAGGGAAGAAAAGGGTGATAAAAATAAATCCGTACATGACCAGTTTATAGTTCTAGTAAAGTACTGTAACAGTTATACATATTCATGTTCACTTTTAACATTAAAACAGCAATCCAAGTTAAAAGAGACAGTCCAGTAGAATTCCCATTCTACCAAAGCCCCAAGAGGATGTTTCTCTTTAACTAGCCCAAAATACAATTCACCAGCAAATCCAACCACTCCTCATCTAAAATGCATAAAGGGCATACTTTGCATTATTCAATAAACCAAGTTACTTTGCTATTCCCTACACTTGGTTTTCCAAAACAGTTGTCAAAAAAGCTGTTGACTGAATACTACACTCTTCAGCCGCCCTCTGCTTTCCACTCAACTTTGAGCATTTGTCCAAGTACCACGGGACTTTCTGTAAATTTTACAAATGCAAAAAACACCTTTGAACAACACAAGCGTACTGGTTTCAGCTGGGATAGAGTTAAAACTCTTCATAGTAGCTTATATTTTGTGCACCTCCAACCTATTCACTGGCAGGGCAGTGTGAGGAGTGGAAAAGGCCTTGACACTGTGTAAGCACTATGTTCACATGTTATCAACACTGGCTTCAGCACAAATCCAAAACACTGCCCCATTCAAGGTACTACAGAGAAATCCCAGTCAAACTCAGTACAAATCTTGACTAGTTCACATGCAAAACAGCCAGATTTATTCTCACTTCAGAATGTAGAGACCAGGCAACAGGATCACATGTTACTTTCCTGCTGCAAAAAAACTCCAAGCCAATCTTCTTATTTTCTCCTCTTTTTCAAACTGGTACAAGCATGAACCAAAAGCTCAGAAGGCACTTAACCTACAATACACCATTGAAAACTAATGCAAGAGCAAAGCCTAACTACTACTAATCTGGTCTTAAATGTTTACACCAACATGCAAAAGTAGAGCTAAGAAAACGGGAGTTTCTATAAAAACACCCAATCCCAGCAGTTTAAAGTCATTAGTAGTGTCAGGGGGAGAAAAAGCAATTGCACAACAGCGTGAAAAGCCATCACAGTGCCTGTATTTCTGTCCAGACGAGTACCAAAGCAGACCAAAAAGAATAAATTAATTTATTCACACTAAGTTTGCAAATTTCTCTTCAAAACTCCACACAACTACTACCAAACACAAGGCAGCATCACAAAACAAGACAGCGAAACAAAATCCCGTGCCTATCACTGACTTGTTGCATTAGAAAAGCTAAGTAACTTCTCCCCTCCATGCCTTCACTTCCCTGTCCAAACATTTGTTTGACTGTTTTTTTGCAGAAGTTGTTCAGGCTTATCCATCTATCTTGCACTTGGTCCATACTTGACCCTGAATATATTAAACATCCCCTCCTTTAAGTTCTACTTTCTATGGCAAGGATACAATAATTACTTGCCACTGTTACTAATTCACAGGGACTACAGAGCAATCTTGCTCAGACAATGTTTAGAGGTGCTTAGTCAACCTCTGCCAAGCCTGGCTGAGCATACAACAACAAAAAGAGGTCCATTTAAAACTCATAACCCTATAAAAACCAGTCTGTAGGCCAATTTTCGAGTCAGTTTTTTTCTGTGTATCTCATCTTCATAGTATCTTTCCCAAAAATCTTGATCATACTGAGTCTTTTACAGACAGGTGCACAAGACATCTGAAAAAATAATTACTATTTTTCTTTTATTTAATAATGCATGAACAACTCTTGCCATAGACTGTTCAGTAGCAAAGCCTGCATGTACTCTTTCTGGTCTGTATTTGCTATGGATTCCATGGCAGAAACATGTTCTCCCTCCTTTTGGAATAGAAGCATATTCTAAAAAATAAGCAATTTTTAATTCTGAAAGCTGAGCAACAAACAGCTTTAAGGATTCAAGATTTCCAACTAATATTACAGTTTTCTCATTTTATCTTCTGCATTCCCAAAGCATCCTCAAGATCTGCTGCACAGTGTATACAGCAGTTGCTACAGGCGTATCTATTACAATGGACTAATTTTTATTCAGCTGCATACAGGCTATTTACTATACATCAATATTTATACGGACATTCAGGTTAATACAGCACTTATATGCAGAAAAGACTGAGTTCTGTTCTGCTGTTCAGGCAAGTAACTTTGGTGCTTCACTTTAAAGCAAAAATAGTCTCATGAGCCCAAACATTTGATATCATGTTTGACATCATCACCAGAAAATAACAGTGGGTTTTGCTCTAAATTACTGTCCTCTATGCTATAAAATTCACCTTGCATTCAGATTTCTGCAGAACACAAGTAGTATCCTCAGCCCTTCTATACTGTAAATACATTCATTTCTGTATCATTTTCTATAAGAAATACACTTTGCATCTTCATGTTCTGCAAAGAGACATCCACCTCAGCAGGAGCATGGAAGCTAAACATCTACATTTGTTCACAGCTGAACTCACTACTCTTACCCTTTCCTACTGGAACATGTTCGAGCTCTGGTTCTTCACAGACCAAATAGTCAAGTTGCACTATTTCAGCTTCATTTGCTACCACAAATTTACCCTGCTGCTTCACTAACATTAACCAAGAGCTATTGCAATAACAGCTATACAAATATTACAAAAATGTGTTTGTCATGCTGAATTCCAGCACCCTACTTGCCCAATCCAGGCATCAGTCACCAGTGATCACAGAACACATCATCAGTAAGTGGGTGCCAATTTTTCCAAGAGATGCTTAAAATCTACTAAATTTCCTTCTGCTCTAGTCCAAGACTGAAAATGCAAATCAGAGGCCACAAGTTTGCCCTGATATTGCAAATGTTTTTGAGGGAAAATGTGAGTTTGAAAGGTGAGATTTTAGTCAGCAAAAGTTATCACTATAAGTGATAATCTTAGATTCCAGTCTGCCTATCCTATCAGCAGAAATAAGAACCACCCTACTCTTCCTCCGTTTATCCACTAAATTACTTCTTCAAAACACAGAGCACTACCCACCTTGAACCTCTTATGAGTGTGAAGTTACCACACCTGTATACCCAAACTTTGTTGTCTGAACCCCAGTTTTGGTGGGACTGGGTTTGGGGATGGATGAGAAGGAGGAGAGAGGCAGGAGCAAGGAAGAAGATGAGAAGGTGCAAATGCAAAGCAGCTCTGATGCAAAGCTGCCCTGCCAACAGCAAGGGTTACTACATTAGCCCCTTTGAGGGGCAGTGCAGCACTTTGATAGTAGAGCTTGCTAACATCTTGAAGCACAGACACAGCAAACCCTTTAAAATAAAGCTTCAATACAGGCTTAGGGGGCAGGGGGAGCATTTAGCAGATGAAAGAGACACATGAATCAAAATCAGCAGCTGTTTACATACAGAACTGGTGCAAACAGCAAATTTCAAAGACCCACTAACCTAAATATATATAGCAGACTACAAGAATATTTTCATTTAGCAAAGGCCTTCAAAAAGGGATAAAGTTATCAAGCATACCAAAGGAGTTGCCTTTCTCATCAAGCATGGGGACACAAAGGGTAATATAAAATTCCTTAAGCATGGACAACAGATGCAGCTACAGACAAGTTTGTCTCTTTCAGGCATATGCAAGCAGCACTGAAAATCCTGATTTGCTCTGAAACAAAGAAATACTTCTATCTCATATCACTCACTAGTCATTTATTTGCACAACAGCTGAATGTACCTTCTACCACTTAACAGTCTGACCTGCAACAAAAGCTGGTCTGGACGAAACTGAAACAAAGAAAAGGGCAGCCAAGCTACCAGTTAAAACAATCAACAGTTTATATATTTTGTCTGCTGATTTCCTGTTGGGAGCATGTCACCCCCATCACCATGGCATTGAACTCTCCTGCTATTTAAGTCCCTGTCTTCTACCCCTTCCAAAGGACTGCACATACTTTAGAAAGGAATGAGGTTGGAGTGAAGCAAAAGTCACCCAGTGCAAGCAGGAAGTTCCTCTAAGGTACTTTTTTCCTACTCTGCAAATATATTATAGTCAAAGAAAGGTATTGCCACTCTCTCTGCAGAGCACTGCTGCTTGTGGGATTTTTAACTGGCCCCATGACTGACTAAGAATTTTGTAGCCCTACAAGGAAAATCCCACTTTCATCTTCAACCAACATGTTCTCCCTGGTCCTACCACAATAGGGCACATGCACTCACTGTGCTTGGGGCCGCACTCAAGTTCTGCCGCATAACTGGGTATCTGGTACATGCAAAAACATCAAGTTCAAACCATATGCGCTTTAACCCTGGACTACCTGGGAGGAAGAG
Source organism: Campylorhamphus procurvoides (assembly GCA_013396655.1). Classification (NCBI taxonomy): domain Eukaryota; kingdom Metazoa; phylum Chordata; class Aves; order Passeriformes; family Dendrocolaptidae; genus Campylorhamphus; species Campylorhamphus procurvoides. Next base: position 284,166 of record WBMV01009137.1, on the reverse strand, counting down.
CATTATGAAACACACAGTTAAAGCTCAAATGCTCCAAAGGCTTGCGCTGGCTTTGCAATGCTGATGTGACACCACAAGTTAGATACATGAGCTACTAAATGTTGTTCCCCTGTGCAGTTATTTTACTGGTTCAACCATAGTAACTGAAAAACACTTACTTGGGCTAAACAGTGCAGACAAGGAAAGTTCTACGACTAGTACATCCACAATCTACAGAACACGGCTTTACAACTTAGATCGCTCTCAATTTCCTAACTGTATTTCTCCTCTCTCCCTTGAACCCCAGGAAACATTCTTGAGACGTCATCTGACAGCTTTCAAAACTCTTGGTGGGTAAACTTTCACATTTCCTCAGCGCACAGAGGCGGAAATTCTTGCTGCAACTCTTCACACTTTATTTACTTCTGCAACTCTCTACAGTTTTCCTGTCCATGCTCGGTATAAAGTATAAAACTGGCCTATAGAAGACTGAACAGTACAGAATACAATGGATTCACTCTTATAAAAACAGTAATTTCAATGCTATTTAATGTTTACACTACTTGCACAAGCAAGTATTCCTACAGACTAATCAAGCTATTTCCTCCTGTAGGCTAAAGAGGAAGGACAAGGTAGTCTCTCTTCCATTCAAATATCTGGGAACTATTCAGGCACTCTGGCAACAATACAAAAAAAATCCCTATGCAGACTTGTTTATCAGAGCAAAATGCTCCAGTAGTCTGCAATATCACTCATATAGAATGTCAGTTTTATACATTAATATATTTAGCTTTTCCAGAAATTGGGATTGCAGAATAAGACATATTTATTATACTATTTGCCTCTCCTTTTTTTTTTACCTTAAAAACAGTAAGAAAAAATCCACCAAACCAGTATTCTCGACTCCCAGTGCTGTTGTTCCACTGTTGCAAACAAGCACCCTTCACAAACATGTTTTGGTATTTTGCTCAACCTATACATTGGACAAGGTTTTAACACCTTACTACCACAAAGAACCACAGCACCCCTCCCAAACCAAGAAAAGCCACATTAGTTTTTCTTATGCTATAATTTCTAAAGCAGACAGAAGAGTCCTGATGTTCTGGGAACCTTTAGGGGCAGCTGTCCCTGCCTTGCTCCTCTAAAGATGGAAGTGTTACTCCAACTCTCAAAGCCAAAGCAATCCTTTCATCCTGTTCTCCTCATGTTAAAATGGATCTCTTGCAGCTACTACTCTCGCCATGAAAACTTCCTGCCCACACAGAGGCAAAGTCTTAGCTGCAAAAGACACATAGAGAAAAGAGAGGCATTTTATCTTCAACACCCTGCAGTCTCCCACCTCCACAATAGGTCAGCAGTCAGAAATAACTGCAAACCCCAAGGTTTCACTAGCTTAAGATTTTGAAAATTTCCAGCTCCTTCCTCTTTCACTCCTTCCCCTTTCTGTTTTTTTTCCTCTCCAAATGGGAGACAAAGGGAGAAGGAGGAGAATACTCAAAGCCCTAGGAGATAAATCATGAGACAAGGAAAAAAAAATCTGGCAACCTTAACTGAGGATTCCTGCCAGAGATGGGAACATAAAAAGTGGCTGGCAAAAAGCACATTTCTACATCAGAAGTGATGCTGGTGGCCTTGGAAAGCTGAAGGCCTAGAAAATTACCTCTTCTTCAATCCTCTGCTAGGTGTAATGGACAAAACATGTGCAGCTGCATGAGGAAGGTTCATTAGCCCATATCAAATCAAGCACAATCCCTTCCTCACATCATCTCCTCCTCTCTAGCATCCTAAGAGGTTGCTGGAGAAAGAGACACTAACCATTACCCACCTGAGACCACTAAACCCAGAATCCCAGGGGGACACAGCCATCCACCTGAGTCTCCCGGTTTCTATGAGGGTCAATCACCATGTTAAAAGACAAAGAAATGAACTGAAGAGTTGGGAGAATTAAAACCTGCTCTCCAGGGAAAACAACGACTTAACAAGCAGGCTTCATTAGCATTAAGAAACAGTTATTAGATTCCCAAAGGAGCAGAATCTCAGTCACACCAGAGAACTGATTCTAATCACTACAGAAAGTCTGCCATTAATTTCTGTTATTACTTTTTTGCAAGTCAGGCATTAAAGACTGCGGAACACTGAAATGCCAACCCAGTAACACAAACTATCTCAGTACTCTTTCACCAGAGCTAAGACTCTGATGGGACCAAAAGGTCAGTACTGCAACATGGCACTTGAACATCATGTTGAAAATTTAACTGTACTCAAAGCTAGAATTAAGTGTGAGAAGTGACAGGACTTGCACTCTATACATAACAACTAACAGCATAACAAAATTTGCTAATTCTTATTCTGTGGCACATGAACAAAGAAACCACAATGCAAAAGCTTCCGACATTACTACATACAGCTGTGGGAAAGGGAAGGTGAAGTTTAACATACTGAATGCATGTTAAGCCAGCATAATTCACTGCAAGAGAATAAAAACTACAACCCAGCAACATGCTGTGATTGTGATTTGACACCAGAGGGAAAAAAAGAGACTGATTTTATAAAAACAAAACAACAACAACAAAGAAAAACCAACACCTTCTGACTTTTGAGTATAATTGAAAAAAACTTTAAAAAATTAAATTGAAATTAGCTTCCATTTGGAAAGAGAATTGTGCACTACTCAAAGTCTAAGAGAATAATTTAATCAAAAGCATTCAACCAGCACAAGCTAATGCCAGGTGATTTGCTCATCACCTGGAAAAAGAACATAGCATCAATTATAAAACAGCTTTTGACCACTGCAGATGCACAAAGAGTATTTTCTTCAGCTCAGCTAAATAACTGGTTCACTCACAGAGAAGCCTGCTGAGAGGAAAGGCTGAGACCTGTCCTCCCTTTCCAATCAATCAAAAAGAACTTGATACTAAAAACAGAGCTATGTTGGACCATCACTATTTTTAATGATTTTATTTCTTTTTTATTTTTAACACCAGCAAAATCCAAACAGTAAAATTAGATCTGATAATTTTAAAAACTATCTTATAGTTGAATTTTACATCTATCATTCCATTAAACTCTTATGCTAAAGAAAATAAGTTTACACATAGGTGTATATACTTAAGTATCTCTAAAAGCTCATTTATCTGTTCTAAACTAGAACTGCCTAAACTATGCTTCAGTATTAAACTTTGATTTTCTGCATTTTTAGTTAAAACATCTAGAAGCTAAGTGTACAGAAAAAGGAAACTGTCACACACCATTTTTCAACATGATAAAAGGTAAAGCTTCAAAATCTGAATCTTACCCTACATAACCACCACAGCATGCATATATTACTTGTAACTATCGAAAGTCCTGATGCTGCATGCAAATGCAGCTGTCAGTTATCAATAATAAAGATTTTTTCCAAACACAAATGCAAAACAGTATTAAAACCAGTTATTAGATCAACATTTCTTTGCTCTCCTGATTTAAATCACAATTGAAATAATGAGCTGAATAAAGGTATCCTCTTTCAGAATCTGAATTCTAATTACAGATGGCTCTATTTTTTTAGAATACACATCCTGCACACATCAATGGTCAGACTGAAAGACATCAGCATCATGGTACATTTGATTCCATCTATCTGCACCGATCAGTTCAATCTTCAGAAGTAACCGAGGGAGGGGGAGAACACAAACTATCTTGGAAGAGTCATAAAAAACATTTTATTATCAGCAATATGTAATTCTACAAGCCCATGTTTGCTTTTCAATCATTTTTGTGGCTTATTTTCTTCTTGTTCTATACTTAGCTTATACAGTTACGCTATTCTATTTTGATTTTGTATGCACAAAACAAAGATTTGAACAAAAGCCAAATTTTCCCTGATTTCTTTTCCTATACTGTGCAAGATTTCAGACAAAAGACCAAGGAAGCCAACAGTCCAAGCAGTGCTTATGGGTCCAGCTCACAATGAATTGCTGTCTTCATTTTGCCACCTTAACACAGCCAGATGGGATGGACAGCCTTCCTCAGACTTCCACAGCCAATTTTTGAAATTTCACCCTATTGTCTTTAGAGTGGGATGCTTTTTTTTCTTTTTTTTTTTTTGGTGCCTTAATGCATATCACACAAGGATTCTTGTTAGGTTTACCTTCACGCAAATTAAATGCAATGATATGTTCCCTATTTAGTGGGGTGAGAATCAATAACAAAGTTATCTTTCACAATAACAACTTGTATTTAGGAATTAAATTTTTCTTTTATAACTTTCTCTATATTCAGCCATGATACATTCATTGTTTTGTTTTTTTTTTTCTTTCACTCCAAACTACTAAACAAGGAAAAGCCACTGACTGAAGATGGAAGAACCAGGATTTTTCCCGTTATTATCACTGCCTTTGACATCAGAGCTACCTCTATAGAAGCAAAATATCAGCTAAAATAAAAGCACTGAAATGCCATTTGCCAAGCTATGTAACGACTTAAAGCAATCATCTGTGTAATGTACCATCAGGTGTAAAGTATGCATTCACCTCAGAAAAAAAAAATAAAATCAGAGCTTTCCTGTGGTTACCAAGCAACCAAGAGCAGAAAAAATACAAAGCTTTCAAAATAGAAATGCAAACCAAAGCTGAAATTAATTATTTAAAAGTCAATCCAGCTGGTTTATCAACCACTCTCTGAAAACCTTTCTTATAAAAGCTCTTGTTTAATCTCTGACCTCTTAAACTAATAAACAAAAGGCAATTTTTTTTAAATAGATGCCTTCCACAGCATATATTCTGAAGGTCTCCCACTACTCCAAAAGCAGATTTACCACTCTCTGTTGAAATCTAGCAATAAACTAAATATTTATCAAATTCTCTTCAGGGAAAAGGTAAACTTTTTTTTTTTTTACAAGCAGCTATTAAAACATTACTCCAAAGATATAATATTTTACTGGTTTATAATTCAGGTTAATTAGCATCCAATGAGTTGGCATAATAAATGAGGGGAGGCACAAACTGTACAGTTGTACAAGTTGTTGATTAAACTCTAACTTTCCAGGAAAATAGCTAATTCCAGAAACCTTACATGACAAAGATCATAAAACAGCTCTTTTTGACTCTGCATATCTAAGAAGATGCACAGATGCTTGTTTCATTACTTTTAGCAGTAACTGTGCATTGTTGTTTGCTCAACTCTAGGACTTTCTCCTACTGCTTTAGAACATGACCAATAAAAGGTATCGCCTAAGTCACCTTAATGATTCCTTCATTAGGAGAAAGCACTGAATCAGGCTGTAGATTCTCACTATCAAAGGAAAAAAAACACAAACCAATCGATTTTGTGATTCATACTCAAACCTAACCTCACTGATGAGCTACAAACACCTAATCTAGTAAAATGTTCTGAGCCATATGCCTAATCACAGACCCAGCTTCACATTTTCAACCCAGATCTTTACACATGCATCCAGTCTTACACATTCCTGGTTCTCCAGCACACCTCATAGGTGTTTGCTTGATATCATTTCAATTAAAAGCCCAAAAATTTACTGAAAACACAGTTCGCTTTTCAAAACAGCTAATCAACTGATCCTATTATTTTGCATTTATCTAATTCTTCCTCCTAAATTACACCCCCAAGACTACAGGTATGCCTACACTTCTTTTTCCTTGTTTCTCCTTAACTATAGCTTAGCACACTTAATAGCAAGACCACAGCTGGCAGAATCACACCCACATAAAAGCTGCCAGCACTTCCAGTTTTCTCACAATTGCATTCTACTACTTCAGGAATACACCTCTAAACCAGTGTCTTACTCCACTGCTTGAAAGACCTGCGAATATTTTAAATATTTACAACAGTGAGGTACTGCAGAGTGGAGTTCAGGCAGAAATTGCAGCTTTCTTTTTGCCTCATTTTTTTTAATTATCCCAAATCATCCATCAGTTGTTGGAAACACTTTCATAACTGTGTAAAACCTGTTGGATGTGGGTACAAAACAGTTATTTCAAATACCACTGCACATGAAACAGTGCTTTAAACTAGATATGTACAGTCTCCTTGGTCTCTATTATTTTGCTTTGGCTCACAGACACCTAACAAAAGCAAAATCACATAAAATTTAGAACCATAAAAGCCATTGTGTGACTGAACTACATCCAGAGAGCACACACTGATTCATAGTCCTGTTTTTTCTCTTAAAATAACACGTGTAAGTATTGAGCCATTTGCTTTTATTGACTTCCATCAAAACCTCAGTAATTTTTAATGAGGTTTCAAATTTTTAGATTTCTATGGCTCCTGCCTTCAGGATGCTCTCATATGAACTCAGTCATATCACCATGCATAGATTTTGTGCATTTTTAAAGACAAGACCATAACACTCAGACTGCCACCAGAAAACCACGGGTTCAGAGTCACCTCTTGACTACACATAATATCTTACTTCAACTCCTGTCTTACAGTCAACTAAAACCATAAACTAAGTGAAAATTTAAGAATGCACTTTTCTTTTTGTGCCTTCTGAAAAAGTCCTCTTGTAATCACAGAGTTTTCAAACAGCTATGTTATCCATCTGAATTTAAAAAAAAAAAGAAAAAGCCTTAGGGAAAGGCTCTTTGTGCAAGGCAAAGGACAATAAGAGCCTTCTAAATGTCAGCTGACAAAACTGAAAAAGACATAGCAGTTAAATCCTGAAAAGTTAAAACAGCTCTCCTCTAAAAACACAGCCACGAAACAAAAGGTCCAGCCCTGGTGAGGGGATCCCTGTGCAGACTGAACAGCAGACAAAATACCTTCAGACAGCAACCAGAGGGTCCGCACACACATGGCAAGCTGTGAGGCAGGCACCTGCCTCCACCTCCATTTACACTTTCTGCCCAACACTCACCCTCCTCTGCTTCCAAGGAGCTCCCTTGGTATTAACATGACCACGAGAGACCTTCTCTCCTGAGGAACATTGTACAGGGTGTAATCTTGCATCATCACAGCCACATCCTGCTACCTGCACCCTGACATTAACCCTTTTCCACACATCTCTCCAGTGGGGTCAGGAATCACAGAATCAATTAGGTTGGAGATGATCTCAGAGGTCTTTGAGTCCAGCCTATGATTGAACATCACCATCACACCAACTAGACCATGGCACTGAGTGCCTCCAGGGACGGTGACTGCACCACTCCCTGGGCAGCCCATTCCAATGCCTAACCACTCTTTCTGTGAAGAAATTGCCCCTGGTGTCCAACCCAAACCTCCCCTGGTGCAGCCTGAGGCTGTGTCCTCTCGTCCCGTCACTTGTTGCCTGGAGAAGAGCCCGATCCCCGCCTGGCCACAGCCTCCTTTACGGTGTTTGTGGAGAGCCCTCAGGTCACCCCTCCGCCTCCTCCCGGCTGAACACCCCCAGCCGCTCCCACAGGACTCGTGCTCCAGACCCCTCAGCGGGAACGGGGAGCCGGAGCACGGGCTGGGGCGGAGCGACCAGGGGCGGGGGACACAAAAAAGATACACGGAGATCTACAAGCAAAGCACCAAGCAACCCACACGCTGCTGCTGCTGCTGTAGCTGCAGCCTCCTCTTCCTCCTCCTCCTCCCCGGCGGCGCCCCGCCGTGCCCGGGCCATGAGGGGACGCCGCCCTGCAGGCAGAGCCGCCCTTCCCTTCC
>WBMV01009137.1:256946-276179 GCA_013396655.1 Campylorhamphus procurvoides | reverse complement strand
GGGCGGAGGAAGGCGGGAGGAGGGGTCTGGGCCGGACACGCTGCCCCCGCCTCCGCCCTGCCCGCTCGCTGCTCGGGCGGCCGCGCCTCCCGCCCCGCGCCCTCAGGCACCGCTGGAGCCGCCCCGGCCGCTCACCTGCGCTCGCCGCTCCCCTGCCCGCCGCCCTCTCGGGGCTGCCGCTCCTCCTGCTGCTGCCGAGGGGATGAGGCGAGGCCGCCGAGCTTCCCCGGCCCCCAACTCTGGGTGTTGTGGGGGACCCCGAAGGGGCCCCTCGCCTTGGTCAGCGCGGGGTCGCTTCCAGACGAAAGGGGTCCCGCGGTGGGGACAACGGGGCCGCTGAGGTCCCTTCGCCGCCGTGGGGTCCCCTGGGGAGAAGGGTCCCCTGACCCAGTGGAGGGCAGCGCGGCTGAGGAGGGTCTGGGAGCTCGGTGGGTGACAAGCTGACCATGAGCCCGCAGTGTGCCCTTGTGGCCAGCGGGACCAGTGGGATCCTGGGGTGTATGGGGAACAGTGTGGACTGTGCAGGTCGAGGGAGGTGATCCTGCCCCTCTGCTTGGCCCTGGAGCGCTGTGTCCAGAGGCCACATCTGGAGTGCTGTGTCCGTTCTGGGCAAGAAAGACAAGGAGCTGCTGGAGAGGGTTCAGCAGAGGCCACAAAGATGATGAAGGGCCTGGAGCATCTCTCTTTATGAGCAGAGACTGAGGGAGCTGGGCCTGTCAGTGTAGAGAAAACAGAGGGGATCTTATTAGGGCATAGAAATAATCTCAAAGGTCAGTGCCCAGAGGTTGGTGCCAGACTCTTTTCAGTGGTGCCCAGTGACAGGACAAGGAGCAATGGCCATAAACACAAGAAGTTCCACCTCAACATGAGGAAGAACTTCCTTACATAGAGGGTGGCAGAGCACTGGGACAGCTGCCCAGGGAGGTCTTGGGGTCTCCTCTCTGGAGACATTCAATGTCTCCAGCATGTTCTCTGGAGACATTCAAAACCCATTTGGACACCTTCCTGTGTAACCTGCCTTCTCAGGGCAGTTGGATCAGATGATCTCCAGAGGTCCCTTCCCACCCTAATGATTCTGGGATTCTGTGACAGGTGGCCATGCCACCACCACACAACCCACGAGTATCCTCTTCATGTGAACTGCCAAGTTTCTGCAGCTGGGATCCTGTGGCTTAAACACATGGGATGTTCTTCCACTGCACCACTATGCCTTCTGACTTCTGCTTTAAAAATAGGCAATTTAGTCATATGTACACTCAAAGGTACCCATCATTTTTACTCTTTTTGGCTGTACCTTTTGGTCACTACTGATGGGTTTTATTTTAGCCAATTTGATAGATTTTTTTTTCCCTCTGTAAACTGGAAGAAAAAAAGTGTTGGATGAAACAAATGCTCTATTTAGTTGATAAGCAGAGTGCTTGATAAAGGAAAGGACCATTACTAGTACCGGTGCCACCTGGGAGTCTTAACTTGTGTCTTGTTTTAAATCTCAGTAATAATTGATGAAGTTGTTAATACACAGAAAAGCAAAATAAATTATGCTTGGTTTTCAAAAAAAGGATGCAATTTCATTAGCTCTGTTTTTAGCTGAATGACAGTATGTCTTGTAAGTTATTTTTTAACATAATTTTTTTGGTTTTATTTACTAAGTTGGACAAGGATTAAATCTCTATAGTCATTCATTCTCTTTGCCATGGTGGATGGAAATGTATAATCTTTTAAAATGCATACATCCCTTTCCTTAGAATCCTGTAGAACAAGCTTTGCCCCATTTCACACCTGTTCAGCCTTTGATGAGTCACTGGGGCCTACTGGATACAGACTATTTAAGATTGGCTTTTGTTCAGATATATAGCCTCAAAAATCTTAGTAAACCAAGTAAGTTCACCATAACTAAGTTATATGAACCATGCTATTCTCTGACTCTGTAATTTAAGAAGAGGTTCATAGAAAATATCTAACATCACAAATCTCTGGCAATGCTGGATGTAATAGCAGTAGGCATAGAACAGGAAAATTAGGTGTACTTGAAAATCCCATTTTATTATCTTTACTACCACAAGTTATTTTTGGGAAGTTTTCTCTCATCTTCTCTGCATCGCTCACCACAATCAAAGCCCAGTTTTGCTTCCTTTGCATTCAGTAGAAGTGAATCTAAAAATCTGTCACTGCTGAAATGTGATGGGCTTCATTTTACTGAAAGAATCAAGGGGTTTGGTTAAGTTTTTCAACTCTTTGGGAAGAGGCGCTAATGCTCACCAGCTATAGATTTACTGTGGTCTGAGAGCATCAAAGCTACCTTAAGAGTTGTTATTATTGTCATCATAACGAGAAATAGAACTTAATGAGATACATCTATGAAACTGGGTTTATAATTACCAGAATTACTGCTCTTAAAAGTTTATTAATAGTGTTAATTATCATCCATTAATCATTGCCCCATATGTAATGGTCTCTAGAATATTTAGGATTTTTTTATTTCTATGTACATTTAAAGAGAGGAAGTATAATTTATGTAATAAAGCAGTGATAACTGCAAGCAGTCATACTTAACATAGGTTCATATAAATGAATTTCGAATCTTCCTATGTGCATGTGATCTTAAGTGCTGGCCAGTTCTTCCTCTGTAGGCAGGACCATGTGGTATTTAAGCAGCGCAGATAACAAGGATCAGTCTATTACAAATTGTAATTATTCAGGCATTGCAATTTATTTTTGTGCTATGTTTTACCTGTAGAACATCAGACTTTGTTCCTCAGGCACCATTGGTTCCAGCACGATCACCAGCAGCCATCAGGAGAGGTCTCTTCTTCTGTGAGTAGAAACTGTGGCAAAGCCTTTGGCTCATACAGTGGCACAGACACAGTGGGAGGAAAAATCATTAAAAAACTCTCAAATTGGCTTCATGCCAATGAACAATGCAAAATCCCACTTAATGACTAAATAACCAGGTATTTCCAAACTTCTCAGCCGCAGTCAATCCTGAAGTGCTCCTTGAGAGCCTGATCTGAAGTTCAAGGTGATGGTATGCTTCCCTGCCACTGGTCACAGACAAGGCAGGCAGAGACCTTGGAAGTGCAGGACAGATGCTCACTCTTCCAGATGAACTGCCATTCTAAAACAGCATACCTAATTATGGAAGAAAATTTTCAAAACAGACTTGTTTTATGAGATGAGGCGTGTTAAGGAGCAAGTAATACAACACCTGCCAAAATGTTCTAGCAGATTTTGTGCTGGAGTTCTCGCAGTCAGTTTAACTACCCTTACAGGCACTGGAAAGTGAAAAACTGAAGAACAGATAAACTCGCATTCTCACACTGTCTCAAGGGAGAACACACTACAAAGGGTGAAGGGCAAGGCTATGGATGAGAGGATACAAATGGAAGACTCCTTGGCCAGATCCTTTGCATGTGATAAAAAACACCTGCACCTATATGTACAAGATACATCTCAGAATAGTCCATAGCAATCAGCAAGACATTGTAGTGTTTATGTAAAGTACTACACAAATCCTTTCAAACTTGTATGTTACACACAAGATACCCAACATCCATCTAGACATATTTGCAACATGTTATTCTGTAGTTTGACTGGTGACATTTCTTCAATCAAAACTGCACTAAGGAGCTCAGGATCAAAACCACTGCTGCACCCCGAACTCACCCATGTTATTGTATTTATTATCTAGCATATTTATTACCTGTTTTTGCTCATTTGCTGTGAAGAAGCAAGTCTAATCAGATAACCATGTCAGCTTTCAATGTCCACATATTAACTAGCTTTGCATTTCTCCTCGGCTACCTTTGTGTGTGGGAAGAGCTTCCCATAAATATCTGTGCAGCCATCTTTCTATCCTCCTTCATATTCCTCTGCAAAACTCCCTTTTCCTGTAAAGCCTACCAAAAAATGTATCGGGGTTAGACTGCTGGTGCACCAAGGCAACTGCTTATCCTCTTGAGTAATACTGACTCATAGTTGTCTTGTCCACCCCCAGGATTCTGTCTGCACGCATATGTTGTCCTTTATGGTTAAACTATTCACTCTTTACTTTTCAGACCATCCTTCTGCTCTTTGCAGAGTGGTTAACTAAAAAGGGCCCATCACTAAATGTACAGATTAAGATACATATACACACATAAGCACACATATGCCTATAATATAAATGGATAAGTATAAAAACCCAGTGGCTGAAGCCTGAGGTTTGCACTCAATTTGTATTTGAAAATATGGTAAAATATTTCTGCTAAAAAGAGGTGTTCATAATAAAACGCTTCCTTTCTTCTTTCCCTTTTCCTTCCTTCCTTCTCTTCTTCCCTTCCCTACTCCTTTTTTCCCTCTCCAATAAATATACTGAAGATGGGGGTTTTTTTTCATAATTCTCTTATGGTTGCAAAGGTTTTTGACTGTGCAGCACTCAGTTTTATTTAATTATTCCTGTTTCCTGGGAAAGAGGTTGAGCTGATGACTACTGGCAAACCTTAACGTTAGAGTCCAGCTACCACTGCTCCTAATGAAGGCCTTGCAGAAAAGTATTATAAAAACATTATACCTACCATAAATAAATTAACACCTAAATTTGCTGACAAAGGGCTTGGTTAATATAAAGTTACATTTGCCTTTTGGGTTCCTCATGTTATTTCTAGTCAGCAAGGAATTCAGTGGCAAGTTCAAGTGATGCTCAAACCTTTTGAAATTAGGAAATGCGCAGCTGAGATACGTCCTGCTGCAGCATTAAGGCTGCACCTGCAGCTCACAATGTCTCTTGGCATTAATTTGCAAGCAAATCTCTTGTGCCAGTGGCATGAAGATGGTAAAGTGTGTGCAAAAGGAAGAGAGGCATGTAAATCAGGAGATAAGGCCTGATGCCTCATGTTTCAAGTAAAACCATGACCAGTGGTGATATCCAGAACCCCTCTGACTGTAGACCTGTCATCTCAATAGCAGTCAAGTGAAAATCTCTGTCTGTATCTGGTCCTGTAAGTGCTCAAGCTCACCGTGAAAGAGCACACAGAATTGCTGCATCAGAGGCTGTTTCGTGCAGCTGAGTCTCAGTGTTTGAATGCAGGATTCCTCATTTAATAGCACTTACCTGGACACAGGTATTCCTTTAAGAGCTGTGCTGCAGCTCTGCGATGTTACGCTTCAGGAATCATGTGTCATGCATATGTATGTTACAGGAAGACTGAATCACTGATCACACAAGGCAGAGTTCAGGTTGTACTGCTACACCTTAGCTCTGGATTTCCTGGTTCTCAGAAGTCTGTGTCTCACTGATACTGGAATGGAACAAGACTGGGCAACCAGAAACTGAATCTTTTCCTCACTGAATTGCCTGGGGGGTTTATATTGGATGGGGGAGGGTTGTTTGTTTGTTTGTGCTTGCTTTGTTGGTTTGGTTTTTTTTGTTTGTTTTGATAAGAGTTAAAAAAAAAAATCTGCATTTTCGCTATTTCAGGAAATTGCAGCAACCACATAGATGTGTAGCTGGGATACTATTGTACTAGATATATTGTAGTAGATACATTTATCCCCCAACCCTTCATCCTAGATCTCCAAATCATTTTGCAAGGAAATAAATGTCATTATTGTCATCTTACAGGTAGACAAACAGAGAACAAAAGAAGAAAAGTGACATGCTTGATATTGCTTGAGGCCTGAGATGGAAATTAGTGCTAAAATAAAACACATTGAAAAATCTTCTGTGCTGTTTTTTGCTATCTGATGCCATTACATATATGATAGGTAGCCATCTAATGCATGGTTCCTAATGTGCCAGCTCTGAGTTGTATGCCAGGCCAGACCCTGCCTCCCTGTTAGATTTACCCTTGAGCCAGCCAAGCTTTCCAGCCTTTTCTCAGCCCACGCAGTCTCCCTTCCCCACCCAACTAGTTCCTACCTGGAAATGCGTAACCTGATTTTCAGATTAATATATTTGCATTTATTCACTCCTTTGCTTCCTGCTCTACTGAGTTTAAATTTGCATCTCTTTAGATCTACGTAGATATTGGCACATATAAGTTGATAGCTCACACTCTTCTGAATTGGAGATGAGTTACTGAGATCCCAGAACATGTTTCAAAGGGACAAATGGGACTGAATGATCGCTACCCCAAACCTGCTTTTCCTTTTGGCAGTTGTCCTCCAACATCAGTTTCACATCCCCTCTTACGGTCCTTTCTCTTCTTACTTCTGCACCAGCTCTCCCCATTCTTCTCTATCCCAAATTCCTCTCAGCAATCTGCTGTGTACAGCACTTTTTATTCTATTTTCATTGACACCTTTTGAGTCTTCTTGCCTCAAATATTGCATTTTTTCCAAGTAAAACAGAAACAAAACAGAAATCCTGGCAGAACTGGAGTCTGGCGCCCTGTCTGCAGACCTTTCTCAGATTTTAACTGGACTTAGGTCAGATTCCAAAGCGTTACTCTTTCATAACCCACGTGAATACTGGCTGGCGGGAAGTCTTGGCACCCTACCCAGCCAACAACAGTGTAATCCATTTAGGGAGCACTGGGTACATGCCTGTGCAGGCAGCCAAGCTCTTTTTTTGCTGATCTGAAGGGTGGTAGGTACCAGTGGGATACATGTCAGGAGAATGATTGCTTTGGGACACGGCTTGTTATCCTGGTCCGTGCAATTGCTAAGACCTGTCAATCCTTAAAAATGTGAGGGGTGGAGATGTCAAGAGGTTACTTCCTAAGTACCCTTTGTTTAGTTAACCCTGGCTTTTGCAGGAAGCACACTGAATTTCAGGGTCAGTTACGCACGTGTATTTGAGATCTTTGGAGGAGGCAGTTTTCAGATGTGTGTGTTTGTAGAGTCTTTTGCAGGCAGATGTGAACACATTCTGCTTGTGCTCCAACTCAATCAGCAACTGTGGAATTACACTTCATGTAGCAGAGGTATGGACAGACAGTGGCACAACATTTGGAAAGCAGTCAAATATATGCAAAATACAGCAGAGGTCCATTCACTTAAGAAATAATTAAAATTGAAATTGCTGTTCCTCTCAAAGTGGAGTCTGAGAATATTCTAAACAAAAAAATCAATTTTTATCTTATTTACAACATTAGAAAAGGATATGCAGGCTATGAGCAAGGATTATATAACAGAGGAAACAACCACCAGAAAGCTACCTAAAATAAGAACAACTGAATGATAGTTCTCAACATGTGCCAGTTTCAACACAGAACTTTTCAGCTATTGAACTGGGAGGGAATCCAAAGAATTAAGTGTTTTAGCTGCGATAACTACACAAAACTAGAGGGGACACAAATAAACATAAAAAGAGACGTATAACCTCTGAGGAATATGGTGATATGGTATAAATTAAGAAATCTGACAATATACAGGGCCAGATGGCTTATAATGGCAAGTACCAAATGTTTAAAGAACTGCCTGGTCCAAAAATAGCTCCTTTGTTTAATTAAATTACCTAAGATGTGAAAGGGTAATTACGGTCCTGAAGCAGCTCCCAGGTAGGCTGATTCTCTCAATGATTTCCAAATCAATTTTGCTCACTTGATATATAAACAATTATTTCTTTTCCTTTTTATTTATTATTTTATTTTTTAACCATCATAGAGGGCTTGAACCCTTGGGTACCTGGTTGTGGTACAAATGCAAGCTGTGATATTTTTTAACTGTAGGAACAGTTAAAGGGGTTTCAGGTATATTAAGAAGCTTTACATTATGCATTTCAAATTTTTCTTGAATTCAAGCCTTGGCAACATTTCAGGTTCCAAGGTTTCTGTTTAAAATGAGATTTTATGTACATACGCTATAGCATTGCCAGTAATATCTTGAACTGGGTGTGTTTTATTGGGTGATTCATAAAGAAAGACAGACAAAGTATGCACAGTGGTATCGGAATGTGGGTGGGATCAACATACTGATTTAGTGGAATACGTTTGTCAAGCACAGCATACAGGAAATCTTTCTGAATGAAGATGGATTTAGCCCATGAGAACCTCAGTATATTTCCAAGTATCATTTATTCCAGTGAACTCCACTGAAAATATCAAAGTAAAATAGAAAGCTGCATTGCTCACCCTCAGATATTCCACTGGCAATGAGACTACAGTCAGACTTGTTGGAAGTAAAGGGCAGAAAAACTATTAAAAATAATAAAAATAATTGATTTAAAAGGACACTGTCTGAAGTTCCAACACAGGAGAAAATTCTGTATGTTCTCCAACAGAGTGACTGCAATATTTTTATTTAAATACAATTTTGCTATTAATTGAGCATCTGTAAGCCTACTGAGCTGAGTGTGTTGTGATTTTACATTTGCATGCATGTACCTCACTCTCTCTGTATTCTTCCTGTTCACATCTCCTTCCAGTCAGCATTTTAAGAACCACAGTGTTGATTTTGTTTCTGAGACTAAGGAGCCACTCGTACTGAGAACAAGGAGCTCTAACACTGGGAAACTGAGCCCTGCATAGAAGGCTTCATACTGGTGTGAGTGATAACATTGTACTGAGTTCCATTATTAAAAAGCAATCTGTTTTATTTATAATACATCTGTTTAAATGCATCACATTTTATTTCTGTTTGACTCCTGATAAAGGATTATGTCTCTCTTTTCTTATTACATACTGCTTGCTAAACAGTAGGAACAGAGTAGTTTGCCTTTATCCCTGCTTTCTCCACTTAGACACATAAAGACCTTGGATGCTCGCGAGTGAATTCCCAGAACCCCACCGGGCTGAGGGATGTTGTGGTCCAATCAGCAGAACAACACTGCTTCCATGCATGCCCACAGGATGGCATGTCATGGGCAGTACCACACAACGAACATGCACTGTACATCAGGAAGCCAGAGAGCACAGCTTTCTCCTGGTTTTAACCGTGCTATTTTTCACTGCTTCGGTATGGTTCAGTGCATAAATTATGTTAGTACAGTGGTCTTAACTGCTTCCCTGAAAAAATCCATGCATTCTTGAGGTAGGACAGCTTACTGAAATAAAAGGAAAACTAGCAAAAGGAAGGCTGTGGATACCTTATTTCACAAGGAAGAGTTATATGGAGGAGAAGGAGCTTGCAAGATTCATGTTCCTACAAAACAGGGGCAGAATGGGACAAGATGAACTCTCCCACTAACAGGAGGTAAAAGAAAGGCTCTGCGTCTGCCCATAGTGCTGGAAAGGATTCAGGACAGGAATCAGTGCAGATATAATGTTTTCAGAGGGCTTTCTACCTTTGACTTTGAAAGGCAGTCTGTTTTTGAAGATCTGTGTATAGAGAATTAATGTTCCAAAGAGGCTGTTTGGTTCTCCAAATTTTCTAACAACTGTGGTTTTTTAAGAGTATGAATGCTATTAACCTATAGGTTAATGGATTAGTTTTAAATAATATATTACATCCTTTCCCTCAAATGCACTTTAAAATTTGTATTAGATTAAATATACAGGGAAGACTTTAGTTTGTAATTTGCCTCAGCAAGAAATAGATGAAATAGAAAGCTACTCTTGCTGTGGTGTCCTTCACCTACCCATGAAAAGTTAATCTGTGCAGTTCTCAAAATTATCATGCAACAAAACTTTGGGATATTGAGAACTTGAGGGAATAAAGGAAAAATTCCTTCTCTTGGAAAGCTCTAGCTTTATGTATTAATTATGTCATGATAAACTTTAGTAAGCAAACAGAAAAGTGTACAACATGTCAGTGCAAGTTAGAGGAGAGGCAGTGAAAGTCTGGTTTATCTTGAAAAAAGAAGCTGTAAAGTGATTTTGTTACTTTGATCTGGAGACAGATCTTTCATAAAGATAAGAACAGGGAGCAATGAGTCTTGCCTTAAGATTCTTATCCTCCACAACTTCTGCATCCTTTTTTCTTCCACATTTGGACCCTGAGAGGCCACTAACACAGCATGTGTGCATTGAGCCTGATTACTTGCCTATTTTACTTCTTCCCTTGGACTAGATAAACAAATAAACCAGCCCTCAGTTTGAGCTTATTTTTTGGTTTACAGGTCCAAGAGTAGGTGTACAATAGGTGTTCCCCTCAAAGAGATGCTGATGTCCTCACTCCTGTGCTACAATAAATAAGACATTATGAACTTGCTCTTGCTATGGGGTAACACACCCAGGTAGCTCTGCATCTGGATGGAAGTCTTTGGACTCCCACTGTATTGCTAATCTTCCCTTCCTGCAGGATAAAACCAGATGGTAGTTCAATTTTTCACTAGCCTCTGTGCAAATCATTAGGAACCCAGCCCCCCAGATCCTCTCTTATTTCCAGTGGTCTGATTTCCTTACTTTCCAGACTGGTGTCTGTTCTGCAGCCACAAACAATTGCTATGACCTAGGTCACCCAGATGCCCAAGTGCTCCTCTTCAACGTGTAGGAGCCAAAGGGGATATTTTCACCAAGGTGCAGCTCATCTGAGCTTTTTTTGGAAGAGGAATTACAGTCAAGACATACACCCACGTTCAGTCAATGAGAGTAGCTCACATAAAGTCCAAACCGTTCACAGGCTAAGCTCCTCCTTTGCTAATGACTGCATGAACACCTGAACAGGAGGGCTGGGGACCCCTTCTCCATTCCAGCCACCTGAAGGAATTATTTGGCATCAGCAGGACGATCTCAAACTCACACTTCAAGCAAGACTTGAAGAGTTCAACCATGAGAAATTTTTTAATATATTCTAAGATCAAAATGAGACTTTTGACTCTTTCTGGATTTTGACTAAGTGATATTTTGGCTCTGCCAGAGTGTAAGATTTTATTATTTTCTAATCCATTTTATCACCCTCCTGATGTCATTAAAAAGATTATGACTGTGGTAGCTTCTTTCTAAGGTTGTCCTACAGATTGATCTTCACTTTGCTGACTCCATTACTGCAAAGAATTAGTGCCAGTTCCCCTTAAACTATACCTTCACAACTTCTTACTCTGTTAGTTTTTTTTATTCTCATCTGTTCTTAAAACTTTTCTAACTGTGAAGCTGAGAGAGATGATTTCATGATCCATGTGCAGTGGAGGTATGTCTGCATACCCTGAGAGTTCGGAACTAGCATAGAACTCTTCTTGGCATTTAATTGCACTAAAATAACATCCAGAGTCTCCTAGTATACTGCACGATCTTTGGACCTGCACCCGTCACTGTTCCATCATCTTTAAAAAAACCACAAAAAATTATTGAGGGGGAGGATAAAATACCTGAACTCATAAAATAGGCTGCACTGTGCATATTTCCAGTTTCTGCTCCTCAAGATAGTTTCTTACCTACTAGTTATGTCAGGGTAATCACCATCTCCTGGCGCAGTTAAGGTCTTGACAAAGTATTGCTTATTTGCAGGGATTACTAGTTTATTACTCCTCAATAAAAATTAAGCTGTTGATCAAGTAGTGCATTCTTTTCCCCCTTGTAAAAGATTTTATTAATATATATTAAAAAACCTACAAAATAAAGCATATAGACTTCTCATTTATTTTAGGTGTCAGCAAACATTATCTGTGTTGGAGGCAAATTCTGAGGTCCACAAACAGCCAATACTACCATTGATGTACAAGGAAATTGGAATAAATATTCCAATTAAAAAAGTCATAGCAGCAATAATTATAAATTGTGTGGTCAAAACTTTGCAAAACTGCAGATTTGTTTAGGGGTTAATTTATCCTCATAAAGGACATAGGACACAAAAGGGTATTTGGAGTTTACATCAAACATCCTCTGCATTTCAGGACTGTTTAGACTGGTGATGGGAAGAGGAGAGGTCATACTCCCAAACTCAGTCTTAAACTCATTCCAACACACAAAAATGTTATTCATAGCAGAAACAAAACAAACTAACAAACCACCACCACCCCCTCCAACCAACCAAACACAAGGTTGGGAACTCTGTGCTGTAAATTTTTTGGTTGGATAAGAATTTCTTGATCAGATTTTTCCCCCTCTGAAATTCCTTTCTCATATAGTTTTCCGGTTTTCTGTTGGGAGTGCAAAGATTTCTCTCACTGTTAAATCTAAACAAAGGAACCAACTTCAGTCCCTAAGACTAAAGACTAAGACAAAAGACTTTATCTCATGAGGTAAGTCTCCTCAGTCACCACCTTTTAAAATTTTAATTTCTTCTTTGCAGTTGCCTCAGGATTGTTTATAATGAACACCCTGTTCCACTGATGCAGACAAAAAGATAGGAATGACACCACAAGCTGGCTACAGATACCCTTCCCAACACCAAAAACTACTGTAAGGTTGGAATGGGTAGATGCATTTTCATTTGAAAATTTTCATTTGAGCCATGTTAGCAAGATCCCTGTTTGGGTCTTCTGTAACCAGAGGAAGCATCTATCAATGTGCATTCACTGCCTGGGGATTTAATTAGAAAAATCAATGTGAAGTTCAAACCTTCTCTAGCTGGCAGCACTCACACACTGGGCATGTTTTAGATAAACCTGATGCTCACTTGGCAGGACAAATTGCTGAGAGGATAAGAGCCCTGTTATCTCTCCTTGGCAATATGCACAATAGGAGCGTGCTTGCTTGACAATAAAACACTGTCCTTAATATAAAACCCTTTTCATAGTTCACAAGGCTAAGCTTAATTAAAAGGAGAATTGTGGATGCTCTCCTTTCATTTGGTAGTAAACACAGGCTCCTTCACCCCATACAAAGCTAGTGGTGGTAAACCAGATACTACACTACTCTGTATGAGAATGGTGTACTGTGGAATATACTGCTAGAAGGAAACAGAATTGCTATTCAGTACACTGAGTTGTAATTTATGAGAACCTCACTGGGCTGCTCCTGCAGTGAGCTGGAAGGCAAGAAGGAATCATTATCCTGCTGCAAAGAATCCCTGAATTCTGAAGTAGAGATCTCCAGTTATTGCTCCGATCAGACAACATACAGTTTGGTGAAGCTGATCTTTACTTTCCCTTTTCAAACAGCAAGTAACAGGTACTACCTATACCAGAAGCATGAAAAGAACAGAGCTACTCAGTGTCAGCAGCACCAAAAGTAAACTGAGACAGTTCTTGTCATCTCCATAAAAATCATCACTCATAAAAATCATCATGCTATCTTTTCAAACTGTTCTCGAAATTGGCAGCCCAAAGTGAAGACCTGCAAAATGGAGCATGGCACAACAGCTACGGACATGACCAAATTGCAACCTTGAATGCCCCCAGGGGGCCCTGTTTTGAACTGCGTCTCAGTACATGAAATCACACAACCCTTTGTTTGGATTGGAGTTTACACTGCAAACACCAGCATGCTCCGGCATATTTCTGTATGGAATGATACATGAGAAAGGGCTCATGCAGCCTTGTGGGCTCATGTTAATTTTTTCATAAGGTTCGTGTGGAAAAGGCATTTGATACTAAGATACGGAGTTTTCATCACGAACTGATGGTATGACTTCATCCTGTGTAAGGAATTTTACAGGATGAAGCAGCTGGATGTATTTTGCTGGACTAAGTGATTTAATGAAATAACATTGGTGATTTCAGTCTCGGCAGAAAGAGCTCTAACTTGATTAATTTGTGAGACATCAGGCCTGGGGTCCAACCTCAGCAGTTGGTGTTGACTGGCTGTCGTGGTTTAGCCCCAGCCAGCAGCCAGAAAGCTGCTTGCTCACTCCCCCACCAACAGGACCAGAGAGAAAATTGAAAGGGTAGAAGCTGGAAAAGGTTTGAGATAAAGACAGTTTAATAGGGAAAGCATGCAATAGGGGAATGCACGCAAGCAAAGCAAAACAAGGAATTAATTCACTGCTTCCCATGGGCAGGCAGGTGTTCAGCCATTTCCAGGACAGCAGGGTCCCATTACATGTAACAGTTACGAGGGGACACAAATGCCATCACTCCAAACATTTTCCCCCTTACTCCTTCTTCCCCTCACTTTATATATTGAGCATGATGTCATAGGGTATGGAATATCCCTTTGGTCAGTTGGCATCATCTGCCCCAGCTGTGTCTCCTCCCAATTTCCCAGGTGCTCTGAGCCTCCCTGCCAGTAGAGGCCAGAAAAGGCCTTGGCTCTGTGTAAGCCCTGCTCAGCAAGAACAAAAACATCTCTGTATTATGAACCCTGTGTTCAGCACAGATCCAAAACGTAGCTGCATACAAGCTACTATGACGAGAACTAACTCTACCCCAGCCAAAACCAGCACACTAACAACTTTACTTAGCAATATGTACAAATAATCTATTGGATCACAGAGTCTTGACTTCTGCTTTTGCAGTTCATCTCAGAAATATCTTTTTGCATATATGAACTCTACTTTTAAATTAGTTTGCTTATCATTTATTGCTCTGACTGAATCTTCCAAAGACTTAGAAAGCCATGCTCCTAACTTCTAGACTAAATCCATCTGAAGCCAATTTATGTCTATTTATTAGTTCAGCCAATATTTTGCTTTAGCTAGTTCTTGTCCTTTCTTGGTGCTTAATTTGCTATGGTATTGTAGTGTTCTCAAGTTGTACCTCAGCTTCTGTTCTTCAGATCCAAGCAAAAAGCTTTTATTGATTCTTTTCTCATCTAACCATGGAGAAATGTAGCGCCATCACCAGCTTGGGGGATACGGGACATCCCTTGCAAAGAATGAGAAAACCTGCATTACTTTTCACTCCTTCAGTTGAAGATTGCCCCTGGGGATTAGCAGTGAATAAGTAGAGTAATCTTGACCCTCTTGACAAACATACATCTCTACTGCCAAAAATCTTTCCCAAGCACTTTAGGAACAGTGCATCTGTTACAAGGTCTAAGAAGAAGCATGCCGGTAAGCTTTATACAAAAAACTCCCAGGTTTTATTCATCAGGAATAATGCTGCTTTTCAAAGTACTTGGCAGTGAAGCTGCAAGCAAGATCTTGCAGAGGTTTATTCCCCTCTAACCTTTTCCTCCAGATTTTTCTTTTCAGGAGGGAGTGACTGGACCATCTAACTGCCACAAACAGGAGATATTAAAACATGAAGCAACACTACAATAAACTAAGTAACAGACAGCTGCAGTCTCCTGGCATTAATGCTGGAACCAGTGGGCTGTGAAGTGCCTAATTCACTTTTTGCATGTTCAATGAAGTGGAATAACCCTTACAAGATTTAAAAAAATTGCAGTGGCTTAAGCTTAAGTTACTTAATTCAGTTACTGCTTTCAGTAACTGAAATCAGAATCAGGCTCTTATTTCCACCAGGTCATTCCTGTACATCTCTGGTTTTCACGTCTCACGAGTCTCATGATGCCTTTCCAGGGCAGCCCTTGTCTAACCTTCATGATGATTAAACAAACAAACAAAAAATAGCATCTTCAGAAATTTAGCCGTTTCATAACCACTGGACTTTGTATGGGATCTAGGGTCTGAGCTGGAAGCTGCTCCTCCCACTCCAAGAACTGCTTGCTCAGCAACAGCTGCTTTCTTTTTAAGAGATTTTGGCAGTTTCTTGGGCAAGCACAGAGGGAATTTCTGTGGTGGCAGTCATTACTGTACTGCATGTTTGTGTCATCCAAGGGATGCAGAGGCATTTCTCCCTGGGCAGCAGGGAGTTAACTTGCCTCCTGTTCCCTGTCTTGGGAATAAGAGCTGGGATGGCAGCCCATAGTAGGAGGGCCTGGATTGAATTTGCCAGTGAAGAGGAGGGACAACATTTTTGTGTGAGAAAGATGCTTGCCAAGAAATAGAGAGGGAAAGTAACATGGGAGAAAGGAAGTAACTAATCAGTGTTCAGGACTGAACAACAGCAGTTTCAGGATCTGGGTACACATCAGGGTCTTGGACAGTTCTTTCTCTACCTAGGTCACTCACCAGAGAATGAAATCAGAAGGAGGAAGGCAGATGCCTTCATAAGCACAAGAAAACTGCTAGAACCTCACTAGCATCCAGTTTCCTACCAATACAGGCTAACTAAATACCACTACACATCTTGTAGAGAGGAAGAGGCTAGAGGACTAGTTTTCTACCAGCGTGAGCCACGTTGGGGCAGGAACATGTGGGTAGGGGCAAAGAGAAGAGCAGCAGCAGCAGCCACGGCCCCATGCTGGGACTTGAAACTCTAAAGGAAGGCTGCTGAAAACCAAAGCTGCTTGGCTTTGTGTTTTTCAAAAGCAAAATACAGTCGGGTAGAAAGAAGTGAGGCACACCACTGCTTTAAAACTTACAATTCTTCATTCAATAAGATACTGCAAATGGGGGAAAAAAAACAAAAACAAAAAACCAAAAGCATTTGGGATGCAAAGACTTGTTTTCCTTTGCTTTTAACCAGCCATTTGAAAACACTGTAACATGACCAATTCTGCAAAAATGTTTTCCTGACCACAGTGTCTTGCATGCAGACAAACACAAGGGTTATGCCAGTTCCTGGAAGAATGAACGTCAGTAGCTTTTTTTAATATTGGAGCACATGTCTGTTGATATTGTTTTTCTTGCTTCTTATCTCCCTAATTTTTGGGGTTACATTGTTTTGTCATTGTTGTTGTTTGTAGGCTCTTTGTTTAAACAAGTACAATAAGTTAGTTTTCCCTCTCGGTGTTCATTTTTGTTTAGATTTTTTGCCTGTGAAAGTAAAATTGCCCTTAACAATACCTCTCCTGCTGTTTCAGCCTGATCAGCTTCCACTGGGTCTTCGTCATGCTACTGTTTTAAACAATTTACTTGTTTATAAGTAGCTAATTAGTTATTTGCTCTCTTCACAAAGAAGCTGTTGAGGTCTGGGCTGTAACTTTTTTTTGTTTTTTAGTGAGATATCCCACTGTGTATTTGAGAAATTTCCCCAGATAAGATGAAAAATGGGAATCTGACTTGCTTTCCTGGGCAAATTTCTCAGGCACTCTTTTGTATTTTGGTGGTACTGAGCCAAGGTAGCAATTGGGCATGTACTTACATGCCTTTGAAGTCAGTGAGATTTATTACTGTCTTGAAAATAGACATGCTTAAGCAAATGCACTCCCAAACTGAAACTTTATTAATTTTACTCTAGTGCATGCCTACATTGAGAAGCTTTGTAAAATCAAGGCCCCTAGGCTAAAGCTGCAGAGTCAATGCATGAACAGTGAAGTACATTAATCTGTTCTGTGGACGTTCTCACTGCTATTACATCTGTAGCTTACTTTGAGCACACCTATGGACGAGTCCTCAAGTTGTGCTTGTGACACTGAACAGCTTTGAACTGAGTGTGCCATTTGTCAGTCTCTTTCTGTAATCCACAGCCTAATGTAGATTAGATTTTAACATAATCCCCATCCCTGGAAGTGTTCAAGCCAGGTTGGATGGGGCTCTGGGCAACCTACTTTAGTGAAAGCTGCCCATGGCAGCTGGGTTGGAACTACATGGTCTTTAAGGTCCCTTCCAACGCAGGCCATTTTATGATCCTATGATAATGTAATTTCTTGCTGAAATTAATTTGGATGGCATAATGTTTCATGTGTACAGTAAGCAAAAATTCCCTAACTTCAAGAATTGCAAAATCTGGACTAGAGCAAAGGGTAGATGACTAATGTGATAAATGGAAGACACAGAAATGTTTGAAGATGCGACAAAAAAAGACAGGAATCTATGGAAAGGTGCTTCTGAAACACGATGATGTCGGTGAAAGAATGGAGTAGGATGGTGTAAAACCTTAAAAATTTATATCTCCTGTCAATTTGTAGAACTAATTACTGGCGGAAATGTTGAGCTGCTTTAAATTAGCTGTGCTATGAGTGCAAACTGTAATTGTTCTTTGGTAGTAAGTGTATTCTATTTGTGTATTGAAATACTTCATCGTATAATGCAGTCTTGTGGAAAGGCAATGAGCAGCCATAGCAATATTCTGTATTGGTTGTCTGAAAACCTGATGTGTTTTGTTTCTTTGTGCTAAATTCTCCCTCACACACAAAAAAAAAAAGCTTAATTAAATCAAAAGCATCTCTCTGAAGAGCATCTCCTTTGATCTCTTTCGTTTGATACTCTCTCTCCTGACAGGCTGTGATACTCTGCTAGAAATACTCTGTGCTTTCCTCCACAGGGATAACAACTGCTCTTCCCCAGGCATTTTCTTGGCCTAGGATTTGGGAGCTCTGGAAGAGGGCAAACATCTTCATCTAGCCTATAAGTGTGAGTGCAGGACTCCACAATGAACTAATTAGTGACATACTGAATGTCACAACAGTTTATTGCCAGGAAACTCCTAATGACGTGGCAGTAATCTCACAATGACTAATCAAGATTTTCTTCATTTCCCTTTAGCAATTGTACCTGATAAATTAGTGGGGGAGAAAAATAAAAGCAAAATAAAAGGAAAATAAAACTGTAAGTAGAAGAGAAGCTCTGATTTAAAATACCTGATGGGTGATGATCTTCTGCTTTCCTGAGATTATAGTGTGCAACTCTTCTCCATAAATTCTAGTAGTCTGGATATGAAAAGCAGAGTGGTTATGACTTCTTCCTCACTGATTTCAGTGTACTGGCCTTAACATTAGCTTAACTTAAACTTAGCATAACTTTGATGTCTGAAGTACAGGCCTACTATCAACATGAGGCTGACTGTTTTAATAACAAATGGGTGTGGCATACCAGGATTAGGTAAAAAATGGAGTTACTTTTTTAACTGTTTTCTGCACATAGTAAGAAAAACTTTAAAAAATATAAAATAGTGGATGGATTCAGATGGTTCACAACTGAAGCAGTCCCCATCCTGTGTCTTGCCCAGCACAGGGTGTGTAGGACTAAGCCTGGGCACAGCCCCATGCAGGGTGCTGTCCTCTCACCAACTTTTTCTCTCAACAGCAAATATTTACACTGCAGTAAAGACAAAAGGAAGTAGAAGAAAGAGGGTTCAGCAGAGGGCCATAAAGGTAATGAGGGGTTTGGAGCATCTGTCTTTATGAGGAGAGACTGAGGGAGCTGGGCCTGTTTAGTCAGAGAAGAGAAGACTGAGAGGGGCTCTCACTGATGCATGTAAATATTTCAAAGGTGGATGCCCAGAGGTTGGTGCCAGACTCTTTTCAGTGGTGCCCAGTGACAGGACAATGGCCATAAACCAAAACACCTCAACATGAGGAAGAACTTCCTTACACAGAGANGGGTGCGGGTGCCGGTGCCGCCTGGGCGGGGCAGTGCGGAGCGCCGGGACATGCGGCGCCCCGGCCGGGCCCGCGCAGATGATGGCGATACGCGAGCTCAAAGTCTGCCTGCTCGGGGTGAGTACGGGACAACTGGGGCTTGCTCCCCGCTCTCCTCCCTCCCTGCCCCCCCCGCGGGACGGGGCTGCGGGCGCTCCCCGAGCCGGGTTAATGACCCCATCCCGGG
>WBMV01009137.1:110702-256818 GCA_013396655.1 Campylorhamphus procurvoides | reverse complement strand
CAATGGCCATAAACCAAAACACGAGAAGTTCCACCTCAACATGAGGAAGAACTTCCTTACACAGAGAGTGGCAGAGCACTGGGACAGCTGCCCAGGGAGGTCCTGGGGTCTCCTCTCTGGAGACATTCAAACCCACCTGGGTACATTCCCGTGTAACCTGCTGTAGGTGGCCTCTCTGGAGACATTCAGCCCCACTGGACACGCTCCCGTGTACCCTGCTGTAGGTGACCCTGCCTCGGGGGTTTGATGCGATGACCTCCAGGGGTGCCCGCCCGCCCTCACGGCTGTGGGGTGGCGCCCTCACCGCCCGCTCGGGGCTCGGCCTTACCGCGCCGCTCGCACCGCCNCCCGCTCTCCTCCCTCCCTGCCCCACCCGCGGGACGGGGCTGCGGGCGCTCCCAGAGCCGGGTTAATGCCCCCGTCCCGGGTTAATGCTCCCCGTCCCCCGCTCCCGGCCCGGGGGGCTGCATTCCTTCCTCCTCGCCCAAACTTGGCAGCCTGCGCGGGGCGGGGGGAGGCTTTGGTGTTTTTCGTTGCTGTTTCTGCCTTGTTTCTCAGGTTGTTCCAAGCGGGGCGGGGTGGCTGTGTTTTGGGGGGCTTCCCGGCTCGGAGGGGAGCAGCGCTGCCCGCCCTGGACGCGCTCCCGGTGCCTTCTCCCGGGGCTCCGTCCCATCGCCAGCGCTTTGTTGAGTTACTTTTTACTCACAGCTTCTGTAGCTCCGTTCAGGAACGTCCTTTCTGCCATTCCTTCTTTTTTTGTTCCCCCCCCTTCCTTCTTTTTTGTGCTCTCTTGGCGAACCCGTGCGTGTGTCTCACATCTGGAGCAGCAATGTGCTTAGCTCTGCATTTTGGCTGCGCCTGCCCCTTCCCTGCCCGGCACCCGGGGGGCTCAGCAGCACAGTGCACCCACCGAGCTGGGACAAGCACCTCCGGAGAGCGGTGGCGGTGACCAGCACAGCATCACCACTCAGTTCCTTCTTAAAATCAAACATCTCAAATTCCTGGGTGCGAGCGAGGCTGCTTTTAACCCGTGTCTCCGTAAACACTCAGAGAAGATGCGTGAATGAAGGGGTTTCAGGGCGAATTCTCTTTCATGTGCCACACAAGTGAGTTGTGCATTTGAAAAACAAACACAAATAGACGCCCCAGTTCTCTCTGATTTGTGTTGACACTTAGCCCAGCAGGAGTGGGTACCTTGCCCTGGAGTAAGTGCCAGAATGTGGTGCCAGGGCACTGGAGAGTTCAACCCAAAGTATTTGGCAGTGGCCATTCCTCCTTTCTCGGTTAGAATTCCTGCCCTCAGCTTTTAAAGTGGCACAGTGACAAAAATAAATGTGGTTAACACAAACATGAGAAGTCTGTGGTAGAATGCGTGGCTATGTCTTTATTTATTTTCTTCCCCAGCAGAAAATGTTGTAATTTTATAGAGATGAAGTGTCTTGTGGAATTAGATGCCTTATGCCCATTTTTTATTGCTGTTTTGTAGCAGTAAAATATACTGGAGGTTTTGTAAGGCAATTATTTACTTCTTTTAAGACAGGAAAAGAAACCTATAATGCAGCTCGGAGTTACTAGGAGTATGCAATTACTCTGTAGATTCATTAAAATGATAGGGTGGCAGTGGTAATGCTTGGGAAGATGTGCCTGTAGTTACAGTCACTTAGTGAGATATTCCTTCCTGAGTTTTAATAGGGCATAATCCTAGAAAACCATCTACTTCTGACCATAGACATCTCATTTACCATGGGAATTTGCACTTTGTTTTCCCAAAAGAGTGGAATCCTTCAGATGATGAATCCACTTGAGAAGTTCAGACAGATTTTCAGAGCAGGGAAGCTCCATACTTATGCATTGTGAACAAATGCATACATTAATCTTCTGATCTGCTTGAAAGCTAGATGGCAACTCAAAAATAGATTTTCAGATCTACCAAAAGAAATCTTGACAGTTGTTTTTTTCAGTACGTCCTGGACCTGGTAGATTAATCTGCATTGTATCCAGTAGATCCCCTAATAACCAGTCAAGTCTGGCATGTCCAAGTCCCAAGACCTGTTCTTACCCTAATTAGAAATAGGAATTAAATCAGTTTGTAAACCTGTATCTCTCTCCACTTCTGAACAAAGCCTTAGGCTGCACCTCAGGATCACTGATGGTCTCTGGCCCCGAGCTGTGCCGAGGGCCTGGCCCTGGGCTGTTTCTGCCTATTCAGAATTCCCCAATGGGGAAAAATTGCAGCTGGTGCAACATTTGCAAAGCCAACTTCTCCACAGGCTGTGAAGGTCCATTTGCCTATTGTTCGGGTCTAGATGGGAAGATGAGGAAGAAGTGCGATAGAGAAACCAGAGCCACGGTCCCTGCTGCCGACCCTGTAAGCTAGTGTGGTACTCCAGGGCTGGTGTATGGCCCAGAGCCACTGCCCTAGAGATGGGAAGTAAGTTGTTGGCTCCTGGATGTTAACCCCGCATTGCCAGTGAGGAATCTGGCCTGTAATTTTTAGCATAAATCTAACAAAATGGGGATTTGGGTGTCTGCATTTCCCTTCCTCCTCCTCCAGAGTATCTTGGGGTTTTTAAAACTCTCTGTGGGTGTCCTGGGAGTGATTTGGAGCAGTGTGGAGTAGTGCACAAGATGTGAGATTTGTAGATGTTGAAGGAGGAGAGGAAATCTGGGGCAGTGCAAGGCTAGCTGTGAGTCAGTTTGGAAGGCAGGCTTTGTTGGTGGCTGGGCTCTGTGATGGTTCCAGCTTGCCGGTGGGCTGGCAGGAGCAGGATGCCTGCCTAATTGTTCAGTGCCTTACAGCCTTAGGTGTGAGAGCTATGGAAGTGCTCTTTAATACCTCTCTTCAGTATGTTGCCATGCAAATGTCCTCAAGCCTGCTCCTAAACTACTTCCTCTGGTAAATTATTGCTGCTGGGCAGTGAGGTGTCTGCGTGTGGAAGGTGTTCATCTTCGTAGGTGTGAACACTTGAGCTCTGCTCCCAGTCCTGTCTTGTCACTCTAGACTCTTCCTGGTCTCTCAGTCTGATCTTATTTGTTTGCAACAGCTGTCCCTGCTTGTGGAGCTGAGCAAGTTTTAGCTGCAGCTCAGTCCATGCAGTGAAAGGAAGTGCAGCTCCCATTTGACTTGCCTGGTGTTTCTGTGTGAGCACCTTGTTGAGGGGATGAAGGAGAGAGAGACGTACTGTGGCTGGTGTGTTCCTGAGCTGTGCATCAGTTCTGAAATGTGGCCAGGTGTGCAGCTGCCACTTTCCTAGTCTGGCTGTGGCTGCTGAGTGCCCTGTGCCTTAGCTCCCAACATTTTCTTTATGTGGGCTGGAGGAGTGATTTACAACTGTCTGCCAGATCCTGACATAATTATATGTGGCAACTGCAGAAGAGATTGCCAGGTTTAAGACTAAGGCAAAGTTTCTTGTCTTTGTCACTTCCTGAGGAAACTTTGACAACTCTTCAGAGACTTTGGGAAGTAGCTTGCTAACTACCATGTAAAGTGACCTCCATTACTGCTTTCCTTTTGTACTTGTTTATTACATTTTTGTGTTGTGACTATTCATCATGGGACCAAAGGAGTTAGGATTGGAAGAGGCTCAGAGGTCACCCCGTGTCCCTAAACCCCCTTTCATAGCTTTTCTAACACGTTTGACTCCTGTCTTTAAAAACTCATGATATTCTCCGTGAGGTTATATCCCAGAGCTTAACTGCTCTTACTGTAGAAAGTTTTTTCCATAGTGCTTTACATCTTCCTTGCCTGAGACCTCATTTCTTCACCCTTCTGTTTGTGTTTCCATTTTCCTGCTCATAAGAAGTCACTTTCTGGCATGCACTCTGTTAGCATGAAAATAGTGTCTGAAGTTGGTAAGCTTACATTTGTAAAAGGAGTGATATTTTCTCCTTGGAGGAGGAGGTTTTCTCAGGAGTTTCCCTGCAACTGAATCCCATTTGCTGTGTGTGGAGAACTGTCTATTGCCTTTGAGGATGTCTTGTGCTGCCGTGCAAGCTGTGGAATTGAGCTCAGAATTCTTTGAGATTCAAAGTAATTTGGAATGTGATAATAGTTTTCTTACAGAGGTCTCTGGTTTTTGTATCTTCATGTCATGATAATGTAAGGCTCTGGATTCTGCTGGATGGAGAACAAATTCCTGTAGCAGAACACATGCATGGGTCAGACCTTTCAGTGCAAAGCTCAAGTACCCACTCCTCTTCTCTGAGTAGCTATTATATTGAACATGTATGACTGGGAGTCTTTTAGTTTATGTTCATGTCTGTGAAAGACATAAGTTACACTTTTCTTTTGACTCTGAAATATTTGTCATTATTAATTCTTTTCGGGCCTACATGGCCCAGCACAAATAGGAGCACTGTTGTTAAAAACAAAACTGCACCCCTGGATGGGTTGCACCTGTTAAGAGCATTTCTTCCCACTAGGTATGTGCAAGGTGGCCTCCAGGTTAAGATGAACCAAAGGCAGTTGTGAAAAGAAGTAAATTGTACTCATGAAGTGAGTGCACGTCTTCTAAAATTTTGTCCAGAAGATGTCAATCTGAGAAGAAAACAGACTAAGAAGTGATTTCCCCTCACCCCCTGTGTTAATGGTTCATCATCATCTCATTCATGTTTTATTACGTAAACAAGTAGCTCTATCATGAGAGAAATTTTTGAATCATGACTACATGGCTGTCTGTCTTGTGGAATCACTGATTTGAAGTGTCCATCGTTGCAGCCTTTCCATTAAAGGAGCTCTCATCTATCTCCTTTCTAGCCACTCATGTTTTTGCATTGTAGTGAAATATCAAACCCTCAGTAAAACTGAACAATGATTTTAAGACCATGGGGAACTGAAAGACAGACAGACATGTAACTGACGGCATATACATCAATTTCTTGGGAAATGGTTTCTTGATAGTTTTCCCTGGTGAAGAATAGTCTGAAATTTGCACTTAATGCGTGTACATAGCACTTCTGTATTCCATTGCCCTGCTTTGCCAGTCAGAAGAACTGTCTGCCAGGTTACTGAAGGAATCTGGGACTGGTGATTTTGTTTTTTGGGTTTTTTTTTTAATATCGCATCAAAATCCAGTTACGCACCAAGTGAGAAGTGCCTATTCTCTTATGTCAATAGAGAAGTGTATTCAGAAGCCTAAAACAGCCTTTTCATATTAATTTATGAAATATTTAAATGGCTACAATCATATTTTTTGCCATACATACATTGAATATGTAGGTAAGCAGTTCCTCAAAATTTAACAGAATTCAGGATTTTACATTGACCTTGGCTCTGTTGCTTTCCTGACATAGCTACAAAGCTTTGTTATTTGCTAATTTCTTCCAAAGGTTTTGTGTGGGCTTGCTTAGAAGAGTAGACTGAGTTTTAACTGAGACATCCTTCTAGGAAAAGATGAGTCTGGAAACCATGCTCTGCTTTCATTTTCAGCAGCACAACCAAGCTGGATTTCTGAAGCAGCAGAAGGCGGAATTTGAAGCAGTTTTTACTTTCAGAAGCAAAGCCTCAGAAGGGGAAGTTTGTAACTACTAATCAACTGGGCAGCAAAAGAGTATCCCAGAGCTGGTCCCTGCTGCTGCACACGATCAGCTCCCACGTGCTGATAACCCCCTTGGCTCTCTTCCCCTGCTTGTAACTTGCTTAGTGAATGAGTCCATGCAGTGACCATCACTCAGAAATATATGCAGGCTGTAGTTTTTACTGTCTCTCAAATTATGTTTATTTCTTTTGTTTATAGTTTTGCGAATTGGGTTGGGTTTTTTTCAGGTTTCCCCAGTCCCTTGCTTCAATCCCTCTTTTTGATTTCTGACTGAAAAATTGTGGGACTTCTTGTTTTACAGTAATTCTGAGGGGGGAAAGAACCCTAAAAATCTTTTTTTCTACCAAAATAAGGAAGTTGAGTTGGTAATCAACTTTGGGTTTTTTTCACATGGTTGAATGCAGTTTTATCACTACTCAGTGAAGTAGTGCTCGGGCAGAGTATGTGAAACAACGGGAAACTGCATGCAAGCAGTGTGTGGAGAAAAGAAAAACCCTCTCAATTTCATGAGATGATTCCTTTCAACTGGCTGAAGTCAAGTGATATTAAAGGCCATTTTTAATTCACATTTAAAGTATGTTTTTTCTGAGGCTCTGGTTGGTGGTATAACTTGTTTCTAAGGCAATAATTGGATTTATTGATAGGTTGTGTTGCAGTTACAGTACAGTTGCACTGCCCATGGGCAAAGGCCTCTGAGTCTGCAGGGGTTATGCTTGTGTTAGTGTTTATAAATTACAGTGCTGGTAAATTTCACTTGTGTTGGGTTGTGTCTGAGCTGGGTGCGATGTGGGTCCTGCAATCTGCGAGTGTATGGGCTGGATAGACATGTTCTTGACATATTCTCTCTAAACTATCTCAAGGCTAATTCCTTGTTGAGAGAAGCATTTACAGAGAGGCCAGAAGTGCTCCCAGCTGTGCTTGAATACCCACCTTTTCCCTCCCTGCTGCTCCTTCTTGTAAATGCCATTTGCCCAGTCTTCACCGCTGTTGGACTCTCCAGGGACTGCTGTTGATCATGGATTTCCTGGCCACAGCTCTGTCAGATAAGATCAGGACAGGCACTATTTTTTTCATTTCCTGTACTGCGGTTTTGAGGGGAAGGCAGAGGGGCATCTTGAAGTGAACACAACCAGCTTTAGCAGGTTTGCACTGTTACAGAATGATAGAATGGTTTGGGTTGGAAGGGACCTTGAAGATCATGTAGTTCCAACCCTGCTGTCATGGGCAGGGTCACCTCCCACTAGAGTGGGTTGCTTTTAACCCCACCTTCCCCAGTGTTCAGGTGCTGCCTCATAAAACTGAGTGCAGGGCAAGTTGTTTTCTCCTCAGCTTTGGTGTCTTGTCAGCCTCCACTGATGGGGGGACTGTGTTTAGGAGGTCTGGGGCTTCCTCTGCTCAAGTTTTTCTCAAGTTGCTTCTGGTGCCAGTTGAATGCCCAACACATGGAAGGATACCTAGAGGTACTTTACAAAAGGGTTGGGAAAGGAGGTGGGAAACTGGGTAGAGTTCGTCTACCCACAAGCTACCTACAAGTGGTGGGTTAGATAATTGTGCCAGTGAGTTGGATCATCCCACACTTTTTGGAGAGGACAGAGCAAGCCTTCAGTGCTTTGCTCTTTGTTGGTGCTTGTCATGTCCTCTGCTATCTCCTAATGTTAGGCTGAGGGCAGCTTCTGTGAATATAACTGCAGCCCCTCACCAGAAGGTGTCTGGATCTGCCATGGAAGACATGCTTCCAAAATAAATGAAAATATGTTTTTATTCTTAAGGAGATGTTTTTCTTCTCACTGCATACCTTGTAGAGGCTGGGTAGTGGTGTAAGGGTCAAGGTGAAAGGAAATGTTTTTAATTCCATCTCGACTTGTAAGATGCCAGGAAAGGGACACATTTCAGTTTTCTTCTGAAACATGTCGTACACCCTTTCCGTGAACACCACTGCCAAAAGACAAATGCAAGCTTTAAAGAGCTGCCCGCGGAGGTGGATGGAAGGCTGACTTGGAGCACAGCCTTGTGTAAGCAAATGCCAGTGGTTTGATTTACAGTCTCTAGCCTTGCAGGACTGCCTGCGAAAACTGAGCAACAGGCAGTGGAACAAGTGGTTTTTATTTTTGCCTGGATATTTTTAAACATAAATGCTAGTTAGTGCATGGTTTTTACATTTCTTGGAGGAGAGGGTAGAGAAGTTATGGTTTTTCACTTTTTGTTTTGGCCACAGTATGTTCTTATTTGGGCAACATGTGGAAGTGCATGTGCATGAAATCCGGCTACTAAATACTTTGTGTCCCTGAATTATTGTTTCCTCCTTTGTCAGCAGAGTGACAGGATGCTGCAGACGTCATCGGGTGTGCTGGTTGAATCCATCAGCCTCTGCTGGGCACAACTGCAGAGGACTGTAAAAAAATGTAAATGATAAATATCAGGCTCTTACAGGAGTTCACATACAGATAAGGACTGTCTGAAGGAGCTTCTCCTTTTCTTTAAAGCCTGTCTACAGAGCCAAAATTAATTAGAAGAGATTCTTAAAGTGGGTTTAATTCTGAAAAAAATAATTTTTTTTGGCCTATGTAATTCTGCAACAAACAAAACTTAAGTGTTGATAGGACCTGATGGTTCATCAGCAAAGCTGTGCTTCTAGGCAAGAGGATGTGTCTGAAGTCGCTTGCATCTCCTCCCATGCTCACTGGTGACCTGTGAGATACAGTGGGCATTGGAGTAGTTTTAACCTTCTCAAGCTAAAGCTTATAATTAGTAGCTGGTACCTTGTCTCCAGTATTGCCATTGAGTGAGTTCTCCAGATGTGTCCAGTTGTGAGCCTGATGCTGGGATTTCAGCAGCAGAAGAAGAATCCTTAGGAATTTGGTCAACATCTTTTTTATACCAACGTAAGGGAAGCTGTAGTAGGAATCACCAGACTTACCAGACTTCTCACTGATATGAAAACTATCCTTGAGAGGATTTTCTTGAATGTGGTATGGTATCATGCCGCAGTTCAGCTTGATCCTTGTGACTTGAATTAATTTTTAACTACTAGATTTAAGGGAGAGAAAGTACCACCATGGTTGGTAGTTTAGGATTTAGAAGCATATTACAATTGAAAAATTTAAGGTGTTTGTCACTGTGTAGTCTTTGTTAACTAAAAAAAAAACCCACCCTCACACTGACTGATACACTTACCAGCCTGTAAGGGCACACTTCCACTTTGTGGCTGGATAAATCTGGCAGTTGGTTAATTCCTGGAGGGATTTAGGAAATGAGAAAGAACGGATTCCCTTTCTTGAATAGGAAGCCCATTATCTATCTTTTTTTTTCCTTTCCTTTGTGTGCTAAATATAAGTATGCCTATTTTAAGAATCATAAAATCAACACTTGCAGTACATCTTATTAAAGCTGGTATGAACAAGAAGCAACCACCTTTTGGCCAGAAGTTGTCCATGGTGCATAATCCGTGCTGACTTCAACCTTTTCAATACTGTGCAGACAAATTTACTTTAAGGATGATAATTTCTTGAGTGTACTATAAACATGTTTTTTTCTTGCATTATCCCTTAAGTCAGCAGCTTTCGGTTTTGGACAATATTGCTCTTGTGGAAAATTCAAGTAAAGTTGAACTTCGTTTTTGTCTCAGTTTGCTTGAATATCAATGAAGGAACATTGTCTTCAACTGTTTTGACTCCAGCAGTGGAGTGTAGTTTGTCTGAATAGTCTTCAGAGTAATTTTTTTTCTGCCTTGGATATTTTTCTTTTTTTTTTTTTTTTTCCGCAGAGTATGCTTGAAAAGAGCAATTGCATGCCAGGGCATTAGACAGACAGTTGGAGCATGTTTTTTGTGACAAAAATGGCAGTTGTAGAAAACTAGATAACATAAATTTGATTTAAGATTATGTTACTGAAACCCTAATCTGAGTAGAGTCCTTAAACTTGTGTTTGATTCTAAGCATTAGGATAATCCCCCTTCAGCAGTGTATCAGGACACATCATTCAGCCTTTGCTGAATGGGCTGAAGTGAATCCCAAGCTTAAATAAGCTCAGCATATGCTTTAATGTACAGCTGAATGCAGTGCTGTGTGGAGGACAAGATAAAAAGTTCATGTAAATTAAATATTTGAGATAACACAGCTCATGAGTGATTCCTGTCATTTAACAGTAAAAGCAGATAAATTCTACCTCTGCTTGGTTGTCAGCATTTAGTAGGCTCTTTGGAGGCGGTTTTTTATTTGACCAGGTATTAAGCTGACCCAGCGTTTTGTGGTGAGGTTTGCCTTCTCCCTTAGGCTGATGTGGGGAAAGGCAGAGAGAAAATGAACCTTTGGCACTGTAAGTCCAAATTTTAAAAGACTGTCTGAAGGAGAGTGGTAGCCCTGAAGCCTAAAAAGTTCTTCAGGAATAGTTGAAGTGATGGCCATAGAATGGCTTGGGTTGGAAGGGACCTTAAAGATCATCTAGTTCTAACCCAGCTGCCATGGTCAGGGACACCTCTCACTAGAGCGTATTGCTCGGTATCAAACCTAGCCTTGAACACTTCCAAGGATGTATAGATCAGTAGAAAAAGGGGTATAGAATTTGGCATAGAGGAGATTTGGATGAACAAAGTGATAAAGAGAGAGACTAATGGAGGAGGAAGAAGTGGAGAACTGAAACGGAGAGACTGAGGGAAAACATTAGGGTCGTTGTGGGGTGACTGGGGGAAGGGAGTGAGGAACACTGAAGGGTAAACTCAGAGCAGGAGCAATGGAAGGAGAAGCTGGGGATAAGAAAACAGAAAAGTACCCAAAGCAAACCAACAAAGGGTAGTACATATGAAATAATAAGGTGCAGTGGAAAACCCCTGCCATCTCTCCCTTGGTTTTAGTCTTCAGTTTCCTTTTCTTTTAAAGCCCTAACTTTGTCTTGGTGCTGTTTCATTTATGTTTCAAGACACTTTTGTCCAGTAGAATCTGCAGAATTGCTGTTCACATTGCTTTAAATTAAACTGTCTTTCAACTAGTGAAGAGTGTCGTCAGAGATGTGACAAAGGGAAGCTCTGGTAGGATCTCATTGGCCTGTAGAGATGTTTGCCTCAATCCGTATACCTGTTGTTCTGCCATGTCTGGGATCTGCAGGAACTTTAGACTCAGTCCCACGTGTTCCCAAACACTCAGGCTGTGACACTGAAAATGTGTTTAGTATCCACACAGTCTGTCCTGAGAGTGACTCCTCAGTACCTTCTGCGTGGCTCAGTCCTCTCCTGCTTTGGAGGGATAGATCTAATGCACTCCTCTTTTCCACCTTTATCCTTAAATGTACTAAACTTCATGGTTTAGCATTCTAGTTGAAATGCTTCCAGTGTGCTTTCTCTTGAGATTTACAAAGTTGGCACACTTTTGACCATTTCTGGTTCTCAGTTTCTGAGGGAAGATGAGAAAAACTGGCCAGGTGAATAAAAACTTCCTTCTTACAGTTTTAAGTTAGATACTGATTTCCTACTTGTGATGTAGAGAAGAAGGTGCCTTAACAATAAAAGTAACAATATCTGGTTTTACTCATTTTAAGGGCTTTTTTCCCGAAAATGTTGAATTTCTTGGTGCTAGAGCTACCAGCTTTTAGGAATTGCTGAGTTTCATACCTGATGAAACCAACGGGAGGTGAATACATTCAAGAAGTCAGCTGCTTAAGGGATATGGTCTTGCACTGGTAATGTCTTCTATTTATGAGCCTGTTCAGTGCAGATAGCTTTACTTTTAGTAAGTTCACAGCAGCACATAGTAAATCTACAGCCAAAAACTCAGCCCTGGGTTTTATTATACTTTGCTGGCTGTTATCTCTTCTGTTTACTTGCATGGGTGGTAGAGGGGAAAGCACCAGATGGGTCTTTATATGATGCTGTTTAAAATAAGTGCTGATGTTTACTGTGTCATGGAAAACTTTAGATCCAGACAATAGGTGAAATGAATATGAATCACTATTAATTGAAGTTAATTAAATACATTAAGTAAGTTGGGTGAAAAATTTCTTAACACAGATTTGGGTTTAAGCAAACCTCTCATTGTCCATTCCCAGTCCTGCGCATCAATTCAGGAAATGAAAGCCCCCAATTTCAAGGATTTTAGACCTCTCCTTAGTGCCACTTAAGGTCCATGTGGATATGTTTTATCTCTATGTCATTTGCAGTTACTTGCAAATAACAAATAATGGCAAATTTTAGAAAATCTCAGTTTGTGCCCTTCTCCTGATACCCCCTGGAGAAGGCATGTCTTTTAATGTGGCTGATGGAGGTAGATTTCCAAAGGCTGCAGGTGGGCTGGCAAATTCTAAGAGCAGC
Source organism: Campylorhamphus procurvoides (assembly GCA_013396655.1). Taxonomy (NCBI): domain Eukaryota; kingdom Metazoa; phylum Chordata; class Aves; order Passeriformes; family Dendrocolaptidae; genus Campylorhamphus; species Campylorhamphus procurvoides. Next base: position 244,983 of record WBMV01009137.1, on the reverse strand, counting down.
CTGCAAAGAGGGTGCCATCAGCAGCTGGCCAGTCTTTAGGCTGCTGATAAAGGAGACTAGGTCACACCTTAGATGGCCATTTGATTTTGCAGGTTGTGTCAGCTAAAGGACCTGTTAAGCAGAGGCAATTTCTGGCACAGAATCCTTAGTCCCTGTCCTGCTCTGGTGGTGTTTCCTGATCTGTTCAAAGTTGTTTGTGTCTGGCTGCCTTTGCAGCTTCTGGTTGTTGGTAGACGACATACCCTGTACCAGGGCTCTGCTAATTTGGAGCAAAGATCCGGGGCCATGAGGCTGGTTCCTGTTTCTTAGGGGAAATGTTAGTTTTTATAGATGCCCCTGAAATTGCCTTCTTCCTCTGTTGCCCATTGCTGCAAGAGAGAAGGGATCAGGCTTTCTCGTCTCCAGGACCAAAGTTTTCAACTAGTTGACACTTATCATTTATGTGGCTCTTTTCTTCCGCTTTCGTATGAAATCCACTAATAAGTTGCAGGTGAGGAAGTTACAAATTGGGAGGAGTATGTCTGAACATTGAATTGAATAGGGCTTATTGAGCTTGGATGGACACATTTGAAGGTAATTGAGCCCTTTTACAGTTTTTCCCAGACAACCACTGTGCAGTTTTTATATTAGTGAAATAGTAAGCTGAACACAAGAGCCATTTTATCAAAAGCTGTACCTAGTTGATGTCTATATCGTTGCTTGCATAAGAGCCACTGCCTTCATTTAATAAAAGAAAATGACTGTTGGTACTTAAAGGCAATCTGCAATATGAATTACAATGTTTGGATTGGATTATCAATTCCAGACTGGCTGGAAGGTTTTGCATATCTTCTGTGTTGGGACAGGAATAGAAATTATTTTGTTTCCGTATTTAGTAAGTGTCACTGACTAGCCTGTATTTTGAAATTATGTCCCCTAATGATAGGATTTGAGAACAAAAGTGTCTGGGTGTTGGAGTACGAACAGAAACTTTTGTCAAACACCAATTTGGATCAAAGATTATCTCCTCATCATACCATTATTTTGAAAGTTTCAGCTGCTACAAATATATGTGGGTAGGGTTCACTTAGGAAAAGAATTTGGTTTGGAAAGAATAACACAGAATTGTTTACCTCATTTTTTGCTGCCAAACTGTACAAAAACAACATTTGTCAGGATGCTGTTGCCTAATGTGTTTACTGAACTATGAAAACTTCAGGTTATTTATGTATTTAGTCTGAAAATTAAATTTAGTTTCTCTGATCACTGCATTGTGCAATGGTCATGAATGGTATTTAAACAAATTGTTATGCTGGTGTGTGTGCATACGGCCAATAGAGATAACAGCCCCTGCAATCAATACTCATTATCACTGACACTGTGAGGTGTAGGGACTTAGGTGTTACTTTCCTTACCTTATTTTTCAAGTTCAGGGCCAATTATCAGGATTTCTGAGGAGATACTATTCACATAATTTTTTACTGTGTTTTTAAATAGAAATTTGCCTGTGGGAAGAGTAGAACATCAAGTGGATTTTTGTGATTGCATGTGTATTTTGAGATACAGTGGGTAGGAGAAGGATGGCTGTGTGCAGATGTTAAAAAGTCTCCCGGATTTATCCAGAAAATAAACTCTGACCTTTAGAATTGCCAAAATCCAGGTATTGCTGTGAGTAAAATTGCATAGGCGTTAAAGCAGGACTTGCAGTTTTTATTTATTTTTACTTTGGCTTATTTTAGCTCCTTCTCCTCCCAGTTGAGGTTTGACTTGCTGGAGAGATTTGTGAAGTTTGCTTTTGGTTCCTGCTTTGTTGATGGGGGGAGGATCATGAGATGTGACTGTGACCCATCTGTGACACCAACAGTAAGAATGTTCCCATGGTAAACCAGGGCTCATTTCTCATCCTCACCTGAAAAATGAAGTGATGAACATTGAAGAGTTCATACTTAAGTACTGTGGTGGAGCTCAGATTGGAAATCATCAAACAGGTAACGGGGAGATATCATTGAGGTGAACTGGGGTGGTAGGAGAGCATACCATGGAGTGTAGGTGTGAGGTTGCCCAGAGAAGCTGTGGATGCCCCATCCCAGCAAGTGTTCAGGGCTAGGTTGGATGGGGCTTTGAGCAACCTGGTCTAGTGGAAGATGTTCCTGCTCATGGTCGGGGGGTTGGAACCAGGTCATCTTCAAGGTCCCTTTAAACCCAAACCATTCTGTGATTCCATGATTCTATAACATGGTCTCTTATCAGTTACAAGGCATCCATCAGAGCAGGTTTACCTGCTGATCTGCGTTATGCCTTGGTCAGGAGGATCCTGTGATCCAGGGATCAGTAAAAGGCAATTAGGGGTATGATTTTTGTTTGGACAAGACTGACCCCATAAAGTCCCACAGCTATAGTTTTCCTAAAAATTAACCATAAAACCATCCCTCTGTGCCATACAGCATTGTTGATACCTTCCAGGTTTGGGCGGGGTTTTTTTCACTTTTTTTGTTCATTAATACAATGATTTATGTGTGGGATACAGGCATCCCTTTGCAGATATGTATCCCTTTGTAAATATGCCTTTGCCATATTTACACTACTCATTGCCACAAAGGGCTCCCCAAGATGGGAACAGCAGTGGGATACACCTGTGATTCCAGGGGGAGGTGCTCAGGCACTCTTCTTTCCATCTCAGTCTGTCTCACCTGTCTAGATCTTGTAACTCCATCATGCTGTCCTCTTTCCCTCCTTACCTAGGCTTTTGGCTCCCAGCTTCCTTGAGCAATTTGGTCAGTGGTCCTTCCTCTTTTCCTCCCCTCCCAGCATGGCCAAGCTGACCGGTTCCCCTCTCCTGCAGTCCCAGAAGTCACCAGGTGGTGCTATTGCCCAATTAAATGCCCTCCTTTGCATTGCAGCACAGTCCAGCCCTTGAAGAAGGGTTTATTGGTGTTTGGTTTTGTGATGGAGCTTCCTCTGGTGGGCAGCTATGTCAGGTAGTGCGAGGGGTCTTGCTTCTTGCCATGTGTTCAGTCTTGAGTCAGTTTTTTTTTGACGCAAGGTTGTCGCCTGTGATTTAATCAACCTTGTTGGATGATGAAGTCCCTAAAAGTCTGGACTGCTTCTACACGGCTTGTGACCACACTGTTGTACTCAGAAGCTGCTTTATTGTAGTGTAAAGCATGAGCAAGTCTCACTAAGGTTGTCCTCAGGCTTTGCGCTGTTGGGTCCACCCCTGCAGTCCAGTGGGAGGGTGTTTTGCTCGTTTGTTGGCATGTGCCGCTAGTCCAAAGGAGATCTCTGTGTGTGTGTCTGTGTCTGTGCCTGTGACTGTTTCCTTGAAAGGTGCTACTCTTTTCATCCTCTCAGTATATTAGCCACATAAATTGATACCACCTTATTTGAGCGGGTATATAGAGATCATGCTCTTACTTAAAACTGCAGAGACAGTTAAAAAAAAAGGAGTTGAGCATCTCAAGTGCATAGCTGAGGCCCTCAGAAACCACAATCTGAGATGAAGGGATTCAAACAAACACCAAGGTCCTGTCTTCCTTTTCACCAGGCTAAGCAATTCTTTCGCTGCAGCCACCCATACCACATGCTGTCAAGGGCATAAGAAATTGATTGAGATTCTGCTCCTTAATTTCAACTTAAAATCCTCCATCTCTCTTGGCAGCTCAGCTGCTGCTCTGAGTTTGATAACTTTTGTGCAAGGGGAAGGAAATGCGTAAGAAAACACACAGAATTAGCTGGAAGTTGGGTGTGGGGAAGCAGTGTCTAAATAACATTAGCAAGAACTGAAGACTATTATCTTTGCCATCCACACTGTGAGTAGCAGGGCAGTGTGGTTAGCTTGCACTTGGTGTGATGAGATGCAGTGATGAAGCATGTATGGTTGAATTGCAGTATGGATTTGGGTTTTGGTTTAGCTTGTTTTGTTTGGTTTTGTTTTTTAAACAAAGTAGGTGAACTTTAAAAATTACCAAGTTGAACATTCCAGAGTTGGCTGCAGTGTTAATTTGGTGTTATTATTTTTTAATATATTCTGCAGTACAGATTCAAATACAGTTGCTGTTCTTGTATCGCATTCCAGAGAATGGAACTGAAGTCACCAGAGTACTGACCCACAGGCTATGTTTTCTTCATTATTGCATTTCTATTTTCCCTTATGGTTTTTTATTTATTTTTATTCTATTGGAATTATTTTAAAGAATAGTCCTGTTCTCCCTTTCTCTCAGTAGCCCTCTGTCTCATAAATAAAGGTCCTGTTATATTCCTGTGCCGGCTTCATAGACAAAAGAGTGGTCAAGTCATGGAAGAGCAGCATGGCTTCTAAATGCTGGGTGAGTAACTGTACAGCAGACACATGGGTCACTTAGTGATTTCTTGGGTAGTAGATAGTTTAACTGACCACTCATCCTGGCTCCCACTGCTAGTGCAGTGTAGAACAGGGATTCATTCCTTACTGCTGATTTGCTGGGCTATGTACAAAGGAAGAATAACTCCCCTTCTGACTACCTCATCTTTCCGGCACTGTCTCTTGCCTTCTTTCAAGGTGATAATGTTCATTCTCTCAAGTCCCCACATTTGGGGGGTGCTGGTGGATGAGAGGCTGGACATGAGCTGGCAATGTGCACTTGCAGCTCAGAAAGCCAATTGTATCCTGGGCTGCATTGAAAGTAGCGTGGCCAGCAGGTTGAGGGAGAGAATTTTGCCCCTCTACTCTGCTTTGGTGAGACCCCATCTGGAGTGCTGCATCCAAGTACGGGGTCCCCAGCACAGGAAGGACATTGACCTGTTGGACCAATTCCAAAGGAGGGCCGCTAAGTTAACCAGAGGGATAGAGCACCTCTCCTATGAAGAAAGGCTGAGAGAATTGGGATTGTTCAGCCTGGAAAAGAGAAGGCTCCAGGGAGACTTAATTGTAGCTTTCTATTACCTGAAAGGAGCCTACATGAAAGATGGAGAGAGACTATTTACAAGAGCATGTAGTGACAGGACAAGGGGGAATGGATTCAAACTAAAAGCGGGTAGGTTTAGATTAGATATTTGGAGGAAGTTCTTTGTTGTGGGAGTGGAAAGGCACTGAAACAGGTTGCCCAGAGAAGCTGTGTATGCCCCATCCCTGGAATTGTTCGAGGCCAGGCTGGATGGAGCTCTGAGCACCCTGTTCTAGTGGAAGGTGTCCCTGCCCATGGCAGAGAATTTTGAACTAGATGATCTTTACAGTCCCTTCCAATCCAAACCTTTCTGTGATTCTTTAGGCTGCAGGTATGACTCTCTGTGCCATCTTCATGCTCTTCAAGCATTAAGAGCTTGAGATTGCAGCCCTAGTGGTGATGGCAGGATAATGTCAAATATCCTGGAAATACTCTAGGAAAGACTTTGGTTTCTTATAGTATTACATATACAAATACATCAAGGCCTCTAAGAAAGTGAATGTTTTGCTAACATTAGGTACGATACACACATTAGCTGTTCTTCAGTCTCTCAACTCTGGCCAGGTACACTACTTTGGTAGGATGATAAAGTGATTTTGGCCAGCAGTGCGTGCTTTTGTACTCTATAGTTTGGTGATGTCATGGTGTCTCCTGGGGTATTTCGGTATATCTTCAAAAAAAGTAGATAGTTGGAGAGATTATAAGTAATATTGCAGTCTGGGGGTGAGAGAGGGCTGGAAATACTCTTTTTTGTCCATAAGAGAGAAAAGGGATGCGTCAATGTATTAAGGTATATTTGAAACTTGGGCATTAGGGGGTTTCTTGGTCTCTTAAAGATTACTGTGCTAGGATCTAGCAGAGAGCAACGGACCTGTGACAGTGAATACGGAGAAACCTGCTAACTTCAAAGAAACCTACAAAACCCCAGGACAAGTAGAGCTGCATTCCCTGGCTTCAAGTATGGCAGATATTGGAGCAGCTATGCAGGCCTGAGTTTAATTCCACAGGATGATGTGTGTGAAAGGAAATGACATGCTGAATAATCCCACTGGTTAGGAAGCCAAAATTGGTAAGGCCGCAGACATTTGGCTTTGTTGACTGGCTGGGAACAGAAGTGGACAGAACTGTGGACTTGCTTAGCTCTGAGGCAAAGCAGATGGATAGATACTGTACGTGTTTTGCTAACGGATGTGGACTGAAGAAAAACAAACCAAGAGAAGGGATCAGATGGTATGTTTTGCATTCAGGAGTGTATTGGATTTCTGTGGCAAGGTTTTGGTAGTGGGGGCCTACAGGGGTTGCTTCTCTGAGAAGCTGCCAGAAGCTTCACCTGTGTCTGAGGGAGCCAGTGCCAACCAGCTCCCGGACAGACCCATCAGTGGCCAAGGCTGAACCCATGAGCGACAGTGGTAAAACCTCTGGGATAACTTGGTTAAGAAATGGAAAAAGCTACTGCACAAGAGCAGATTGCAGACAGGAGTAAGAATATGTGAGAGCAACAACTGCAGACATCAAGGTCAGTGAAGAAGGAGAGGGAGGTGCTGGAGCTGAGATTCCCCTGCAGTCTGTGGTGCTGACCATGGTGAGGCAGCTGTGCCCCTGCAGCCCGTGGAGGACCAAGGTGGAGCAGAGGTCCACCTGCAGCCTGTGTAAGACCACACATACATTTGAGCAGGTGGAAATGTGCTGGAGCAGGCTACTGGCAGGACCTGTGGGCCCATGAAAAGAGGTGGCCACACTGGAACAGGTTTGCTGGTGGGACTTGTGACCATGCTGGGGACACACACAGGAGCTGTCTGCTCCTGAAGGACTGCACCCCATGGAAGGGACCTGTGCTGGAGCAGTTTGTGAAGAACTGCACCCCATAGGAAGGACTCACATTGGAGCAGAGGAAGAGTGTGAGGAGTGCTCTGCCTGAGAAGGAGTGAGAGGCAGAGACAATGCTCTCTGGGGAGCAAGTGGCGAAATTGGGAATAAAGTTAAGCTCAGGAGAAAGAAAGGGATGGGGAGAAGGTGTTTTAAGATTTAGTTTTTATTTTTAATTATCTGCCCCTGATTTGATTGGCAATAAAATAAATTAATTCCCCTAAGTTGAGTTTATTTTACCCCTGAGTATTACTCATACTCATTGTTGGTGAGTGATCTCTGCCTGTCCTTATTTCAACCCACAAGTTTGTTGTTATCTTTTTTCTCTCCTGTCCAGCTGAGGAGGGGAGTGATAGCGTGGCTCTGATGGGCACCTGCTTTCCAGCTAGCATCAGCCCACCACAGAAGGCCAGGTAGCACTAGGCCCTGACCAGCAGATATTTTTCTATTTTAAAACGGTCAGTAGGAATATACCAAATAAACTCAGTACTTGACTATCTCTTAAGGTACTTTATAGCTCTTTGTTACTGTACTGTCTGAATGAATGCTCTACAACTATCACTGTTTTACATACCCATAATGCTGTTACAGGGTAAAATAAAATAATTATTTTTATGTAACAGCTAGCAAAGTGAGACCAGTAGAGCCAAGAATTCCTGTGCCAGGTGCAGTTCTTGCAGCACAAGGCGGAAGGATTGTATTCCGATGCAACAGAACTGACCTGATTGTGGGTGGAACAAGTGGTGCACTTCTGCGTAGAGGGAATTAGAGTTTATCTAACTCTAATGCACACCAGAGGAAAAAGTCTGCTGTAGCTAATTTGTGCTCCACAACAACAGTGTTGGCCTGCAATTACATTAGCAACTAGAAATGATGTGTTGGTTGTTCTGGTGTGGGAGAATTGACACATACTATCCTAACGTTATGGGAGCAATATGCTGGGTATCTTAAAAGATACCTCTATTACTGTATGTTATGAGTTTAAAGAAGGACATACAACAAAGGGAAATGCAGACGGGGATGTTCATGTAAGGTTCACACATGGACATATGACTGAGAAAGGTGTGGTGGTTCCTAGTGAAGTGAGACATTGCAGAATCCAGCCAGGGTCAACCCACCACAGGAAGTCAGTGGTGGCCATCCTCCCTCTCAAGACAGAGTTGCAGCAAGATTGATGTGTTTGTGCTGGCACCTTGGGCAATGGGGTTCCAATATTCAATGTGACTATTGTTGTTCATTTGGTAAATACCCTTCACGCAGGAAAGTGCATGATAGCACAGTGAGGCCAACTCTGGTTCCAGCTCTTCCTTTCAAAAATTTGCTTTGTAGCTGGGTACCCCTCAGATCACTGCAGAAATTCCCTGAAGATCACTGGTGGTGTAAGGCCACAAATGTTGTAAACTGGAATTTACAGAAATTGTTAGTGTCCTGAATGAGATGCATATTTTTTTGACTGCAGAAGTGAGGCTTCATAGCACCTCTACCTGCATCCCTTTTGCCTGAAGACTCAGGCAGTTTTGTGTTGGTGAAGCAACTGAGAGCCAGTAAGTAAGTCTAAGAGCTGCTCTTGTATTTTCATCTGTGCATTTATGCAGTGGTAGCTTTGCTCACTTGATACATGTCACAGCTGGAAAAACTGAATAAGGGTGAGAAGCTATTTGCAATTCTTCCTAGACACCACTCTGCACCACATGGCTGTGTTTTCGCTGGGACAAGCCTGACACTTGGCAGATCCAGTTTAGTCCCAGGGGTGTCTCTGAACCTAGGTCTCCTGAAAGGTATCTCTCCTTACAGCAGAGTTTTCAGACAAGTAAGTGATACCCAAATACAGGGAAGGCTGAAGGATGTGTTTAAGGTTAGCAAAAAGTTCATTGGGTAGAGTAATTCTTGGATTAAAATACTGCCCTTGGAAACTGTGATCAGGAATCTGTTGTGCATAACTCTTCCTTGTATGTTCATACAGTTGATAAAAATCCAAAAGCAGTTCCAGATGCTTTTCAAGCTGACTGCCACAGCCTTCCAGAGCAGCTGTAGCTGGATTAGTAAGACATGGAAAGTATTGCAATGCTACCTGCATTTGATCATCTGAGTAATGATTAAAATGTTAAACGGCAGGCACAGAGGACTAAGGCAGGCTGCAAATTGCAAAGCTTTAGTTTGTTTTTCAGCTGGTTGCTTTTTTACCTGCACTGGAATTTAAAAGGCAGCCATAATCCTGTACCGAGCCTTACCACATCACATGCCTTTGGGTTCAGAACTGGCGTCTCCGAAAGCATTGAGGATGCAGGTTGGATATCTCAGTGCTGCATGCCAGGCCTTGCCCGAGGAGTGACATTCCTCTGAGACACCAGGCTTGACCAGAGTCGAGCATGCATTTCTGCTAAAGCCCAGCTATAGTTTACAGTGCAGGCCTAGCAGTTTGTTTGATGATAGCTAATAAAATGCAAACCATTTAGCAGCTCTGTGATGCGATTACACTGCTGTGAATTTTCAGATGCCATCAAAGTCCTGCTGAGGGTAATGGGAATGGGCCAGGGTGATTCAACTGTAAATCAAAAACTAGAGCGTGGCCAATTCTGACAGTGGAAAGAATGGCTATTTTAATGTGCAGAAGCTGAACTGCCAAGTCAAAACCAGCTGCGCTTTACAGAGCTACTGGAATGAAAGGTCTCCCTGCATTTGCATTTTTTTAAGACTCGTTGATTATTTTTCTTTTCCTAAAGTTTAAACCTCATCTTTCTACCTCAGTTTTGGCTGTCCAGTTGCAGAGATTTTCAGTGCCCTTTTTTTTTTTTTGTATTTAAAATATCAAATCCATTAACAGTAAAGGACAGTTTTCTTCTTTTTGATAACTTCATACCAACTCAAGTACTTCCATCTGCACATCTTAATTGCTGCAACGATAAAAGCACTGCACTGAGCAAGGCAAGGACCTCTCCTGTCTCTGCTGTAGCATTGACAAGAGTCAAATTGGTGAGACAAAGAGGAGAATTTAACTTGGGAGATCTTAAGCATAAATTAGCTCCTCTGTTATTTTTCAGTTTGTAATGAAGCAGCCAAGAGGGTTGTCCGGTGGTGTGAATATGCAGCAGGGAGCCAGGAATTGTTGCTTCTCTTAAAAATGAGGAGCAGCCAGCTTCCTCTCTGAGCAGTTCCTCTTCCAGGAGAATGGGACAGCCTTTTGACTGCACCTTTGTTCTCTGTATTGGATTGAGTCTTTTTTCCCTTTTTCCCCCCCTTTTCCCCCTTTTTTCCTTTTCTCACTTTCATTTTTATTTTTTAATTTTTTTTCCTTTTTTTTTAAAATTCTCTGTGTCTGAAAGATGACACAAGGCAGCATTATGTCACTGGAAGGTACACCGAGAGGATCATTAGTGAGCCATATTTGACCACAGATGTTCCTGGTGCATGCAGTTAATTGCACCTCTTGATGCTAACCTGTCTAGAGAAAGCTTCAGAACAGCTTGCTGATAAGTTCCAGTATTGCTTTCTGGCTGAAACCCCGAGTTTCATCAGTGTGGGCTGCTTTGTAATTCCAGCTGTATGCCTGATGAAGCAGCTGTGCCATGAGAGGCAGCCTGGGGGTTGCAATAAGTCAACCCTGGCTGCATTGGTCACACAGTTTTTCTTTTGGTGGGGAATCCTCAGGGGAAGGGTTGAGCTGCCAAATGCTTGTGGTGCCCTCGCAGTTAGGGTGGCTAGCAGGTCAGCTCTTGGGGAGCCCCAGCACAAAAGGGCTCTGAAGGGGCAGGAGCATTTGCACTGAGAGGTTCAGGGAAGTCCTGCTGAGTTGAGTGGAAACCACATGAGCTATAGGATCAGTTTCTTGCTTATGGGAAAGGATAAAGACTTAACACTTCCAAATGTTTCTCATACTATTGTTGAAATAACACCTACTTTACCTGAGGGTTTTTTTGAGCTCTTAGCATTAGTACCCTCCAGGTTGCTAGGGCTCATTCATCTTCTGATCTCTAAAACTAACACGTTAAACCCTGTCAGTTTTAATGAAACCTCTGCCTGTAGATCGTCTCAGTGACTCTTAGTTATTATGAGAAGTGTTTTGAGTAAACAGACATTTTTAACTTGTAAAAATTTATACAAATTGTAATATGATGGATTGAATCCTGCTTCTGTCTAAGCTGATGGGGAAAACCCCATTCTTCTGCAGAAGCTGTGTGTTGGATCACTATTTTATGGAGATCGGTCCTCTGTTACTTCCTAATGCAGACTTTTGTGATGCCACAAATACCCATCTCCAGGGTATCTCAACCTTTCTTTAAAGCTGAAATGGGAAGTTAGTCATGAGATCTGTGGTGGTTACAAGCCAGATGTTTTTTTGTTGTTTTTTTTTCCCCTTACTTTGCAAGTGGAAGGACAGAAGGCAGTTTCTTCAGTATGTTCACCCTTAGTGTGCCATTTCCCCATGTGAAGTGCTGTCTAGGGTTTTTGTTTTATTTGTATTTTCAAAATTCTAGACTTGTAGAAGGATTTTTGCATGGTTTATCTAATTTTACACATATTTAAAAAGCCCTGTGTGTTAACATAGCACAGAAAGACTCTGCATAGTCAACACTAAAAAAGCTCTTACAGCGGTGTGAATAATTATAGGACTGCTGTTTAGTCATCAGTCACGAAATGTGTGGATTTTTTTTGTGAATTCAACATTTATTCCATTTCAGATGTAAAAAAAAAAATTACATGAAGAGATTGATTTACTCAGCACAATAGGGCTTGACCCTGAATCTATTAAAAGGTATAATATCATGGCTAAAGACTAAGAGCCCAATCAGGGATGTTTACAGGGTAGTCTACCTCCCTCAATTTGGAAAAGTGCTTGGAGGACTAGGCCCTATGTGCAAAGATATAAATGAGACATCCAGATTTAAATTAAAGAGGTAATTTTTTTTGCATTAGTTTTTTTCTGCCAGAATAAATGCATTCGGAATGATGGGCAGAGGACTATACCAACTGCCTATTTGCAATGGGAAAATGATATATTGCTCATATCAAATTTCTGCTTGCATTTTTTTTTTAATCTTCTTCTAAGCTGCTGCAAATCAGCCAGAAGAAATCAGAAGCTCAGTTGTTGTTTGCCTGGAAATGAGTTGCCAGCATCCTGTAATGCTACTGACTTGAAATATAGTCTCATGTCCTTTACAGTAATGTGAGCCGAGAGGAGCCAACTGGGGTGGTTCTCTGAGAGCAGGAGTGTGGGTGGAAGCGCTGTTTTCTGTGGCATGCTGCTCTCCATTCTGGTGCTCTTAAAATCCCCACGCCTAAATCTGCAAGCAAGGGATTTTAAAAGAATAGGGAATGTCTTTTCCATGCTTAAAGGGTAAAAATGTGGCATTAGTCATGCTTGCATTGGTTCCTTCTGTTTATCAGAAACGTCTGATACAGTTTCAGGTTTTCAACTCCATTTTGCTGACCAGTGGGAGATTCCGAAGTTGTAGCTGTTCATTCTGGTGAACTAATAGTAGTTCAGTTAATGAGACGTCTGCTCCTTTCCTTCCTCCCCACCCATTTTGCTTATCTCACTGTAGTGTGGTTTATAACTGATATTTTGTAAGTGTGCTACCAGGCTCATGAAGAAGAAAGGGGAAAAGCAAAACATTCAGTTAGTCCCATGAGGAACTTGTGAACACCTTGATTCAGAGTAATTGTTTTATATTTATTCCTTTCTTGCCACTTTTTTCATGGATTGGTATGCTCTTGATCATGATGAGTCAATTAGTATGGTGCTGAAGCTCTTGGGTTTCCTGTGGGTGCGGATTTTTCTGAAGAATCGCAGGATCTGTTCCTTGAAGTGCAACATAACTCCTGGGAGCATGTTCTCAGTTTCTGAAACTTGTCCAATCCACTCAGCTCAGTACTGCTGTGACCTTTTACATAAGCCAAAATGTTATTCCTTGGTGTATGTTTGATGTTATATGTATACCAACATGGAGTAAAACAAAACAGAAAAACAGATTAGAGGGGACAAAAAGCTGGCAAATAGCAGAATTTTGAGAACTGGAAAAATAAGTCATCTGTATGCCTCAATGTTACCCAGGCATGTGCCTTGATAAGTCTGTTATAATCCTTTGAAGAAAAAGACAAAAAGCAAGGAAGATCATTTCCATCAAATGTGAAAAAAATGGATTTATGTAGAGTAAGACCATATAGTAAAGTACAAAGCAGGTGATTGCAGGAAAGGTTTGTTCAGCCTTAGCAGGAAGGTTTAATTTCAATGCATTGCTCATGAGAATGCCCTTTCTAGTCGTTTGAAGCAAGAAGCCTGCTTTCCTTGTCTTCTGTGAGATCAACTTGAAAGGTAGTTCCCTCTTGTCAGTAAAAGGTAAGGTCTCATTAGTAGTTTTCAAGCTGTTGTATAATGTTCGTACACCATGGTTTGCTTTCTTTCAGGCAGGTGTCTTGGTTGATGAGTGTCAGGATGGTAATGTGGACTGAACACTGTCTAAGTAGTTTTAAATCCCACAGTGGAATGGTAATCACTGCCTTAAGTAGGAAGCTTTTTCTATTTTTCTTCCTTCCCCTCTGTGCTCTAATTATACTCCGATAGCCACCCATTTCTGTCCTTTAGGCAGCAAAACAGAAGCTGTCAGCACTTATTTCAAGTGACCTCCCTTGGTGCAATAAATTGCTTGGCTCCTGGAAAGCACCAGCCGCTGGCCACAGCAGTGATCATCCTAAAGACAGGTTCACTTGTGGATCCAGTCCATTGGTTTCACTTGAGTTACATCAGGGGTAAATTTAGCCCTCTTGGTAGTCCAAAGAATCCCAGGAGCAAAGTGTGAAAATTAAGCTTCTGGAGGGCTGTTAGTGTGCCTGGCATATGTTTCAGTTTAGCTGTGCTCATTGTGAGAGGTGCAAGAGCAACAGAAACTTTGAAAATTCCTTTAACCTCAGCATGAATCATTAGTAAGGGCCACAAACTGAAAGATGAAGAAGTTAGATGTTCCAGGAAAATGAGCTAAGCTTTAATCCGGGCTTGTGGATGTCACGTCCCGGCCGGAGACCAGGCTCCTCTTGTAATTGCAGTTGCCATTCTTTGTGACCTGTCAAGGGAGCTGAAGGATGCAGATGAAACTAAAGCACCATCAGGTCACAGGACTCAATGCCCAGTTTCAAACACAGTGGCAGAGACTGTCCCCACAAGAGGGAAATGTAATTCCTTGCAACCAGTGGGTGATAGTTCTGGCTTCTCCACATCATTTAAAATCTGGGATAATAATTAGATCCTCATTCTCAGTTTCAGAGGATTTTTTAATTTATTTTTTTTAATGTGTTCTGCCATCCTGGTGTAGTAATTACACAGAGATGTCAGCTGGAATCAATAATGAAGGCAAAATTTGGGAATAGTAACAGGATGTGTTACTGCTATTGATCAAAGGCTACAGGGCTGTTTTTAAACACTGCTCCTCTCTTTGATCTTTTTTTTCTATTGATTGAACAGAGTAGATAAACAACCGTCTGTGTAGCATGAGCATTTATTATGGCTTTTAAGCTGACTAAGGACAGCTTTGAATTAAATATGAGAGTTTAAATGATGGGTTTCTAATAAGTGCTCTCTATAAGGACTTTGCTTGGCATGACAATACACTTTCATTTAAGCATGGTGAAAGGAAATATAAATACTTACATTCTTTTTCTTTCACATTAAAAAAGAAGGTAACACACTGCAAAATTGATTACAGGAAAGGAAAAGGCGCATTTTTAATATGTAGTTATGTGTGGGCAAAAGGTACTTTTTTAAATATACAGTTATGTGTGAAGTGCTCTCAACAAACTATTGTCTTGTCTGTTTTTGAGACGTTTGTGTAAAGTAGTCATGTCTTAAAATACGGGTACAAATGGAACTACCAGGTGCAATCTGGTAGTTCTGCAGTTGCTTCAATGAAATTAATAACAAACTTTCCATTGACTGTTTAATGAGTTAGATTGGACCCTGGGCTGTCATTGTTAATGTCTTGGAAAGGTCAGGATCGATTTCCTGGCATCCTTTTTGTCTCTAAGGAGGCTCTTTGCAATTCTTTGGGAGATATAACAATGTTGCTATTCCTCTTCCTTGATAATTCCCTGTAAAATTTAAGTTCTTCTACCTACCATCCAAGGCTTTAAGGAATGGGAGAGACAAACCGAAAAATGCTGCATTTTAGGGAAGTTGTTTGTATCTTAAATGCCTAAAATAGCATTTCTGCGTAATTTCAAGTTTCCCCCTGCCCCCTCAGGTTATTATGAATTCTACTCCAGTATTGTACTGCTGTTAATTTTTTCCTTACCAACTGGGTGTATGTAAAAAAGAAGACTATTTTTGCGAATGGAAGCAGCCAGCCATGTTGCAGTAGAGAGAGCAAGTTGTGTTGCTGTTGAAGTAATGCTGTTTCACTGGAGTCCTGTACAACAGCTTGCCCAGGGATAGCTGCACATTTCTGGAGATCCAAATCTTTTGTTCCCTGCCTTTTCAAAACCACCTAAAGCCTCTGCAAAGTTTCCACTAAGCAGGCTTGTTTGTCTTGCCATGAAAGTTAGTGCTAGGTTAGTGCTGTCAGTGTGCTAAAAGGTTGGTGCTACTAATCTGTTTTGGAAGCATGCTTGGGCTGCCCTTGCAACAGGTCTGAATGAAATTGTTTCTCTGGCTTTGCTGAGTAATGCGCCATGTGTTGAAAAGCGCAGGGTTTTCTTCTACAAATAAATGGCTATGGTTGAAGGATTGCAGTCCTTGCAACAGGAGTACAAAATCCACCCAATAAAGTATAAGGCTTGGAGAGAAGGGAGTGTTGGGAAGAGTACCAGCGAACTTCATTCACAATGCTGACATTTGAAAAGGATGAGCCATGTCCTTGCTTTTCTTCTGAAATGTTTAATGTGTCCTTGCTACTAGAGAAGACTTAATTTCAAAAATTAATGTTTGACTATTTCTTCAAGTGAAATATTGATATCTAGGGTCTCTTGAACTCATTGTAGTGCTTTTTTTGATTTTCAGGATACTGGGGTTGGGAAATCGAGCATCGTTTGTCGATTTGTCCAGGACCACTTTGATCATAATATTAGCCCTACTATTGGGTAAGTACCACACATAATATTTTTTTAAATTCTGTATATGTTTTTTTTAACTCACCACCCTCTGCTGTCTTTTCCTGACTTTGAGGACACTGAATATTGTACGTATTTTTTTTTTCTCCATCAATCTCACTCAGCTCTTCACTCTCCTTTACTGGCTTTCAGGTCATGTTGTCTGCTTGAGAGAGTCAGTGGCTGCTCCAAACCAGGTCAACTCTCATTTCCCTGTCCTGGGAATACAGAGGGGCCCTAAACTTACTGTATTGCAGCATACTGTATTATGCAGAGGCTGAAAGAGCTCTGCCATTCTTCTGTGTCTTTTCTGGAGCTGTCCAGAACCACACTGCATTGACTTGTGTCCTTCATTGTCATGCCTTTCAGATGGTCTGGTTTGTTTTTCTTCACCCATCTTGCAGCAAGAGATTCTTAGATGTCTTACTCAGCTGGGGTCTTTATCTTTTTATCTAGTCAAGAGCTTCCCATTTTAGATTGTGTTTTGGCTGTAGCACCTTAGGACTTAAATCACTTTAGTTCCCACTGGTCAATGAGGTATCAAATCTAATCCTTGAAGCTTAAAAAACCCAAACCCTACATCCCAAGAGGCTCTGATCTGTACAATGACCAAGTCATCCCATAACTGAGTAATGGCAGAAAAGCCATAGGAAACCCTTAAAGTATGTTTGTTGTGTGTCCTGGTAGGCTGGGCTGGAACATGGACAGTGTCTATTCCCAGGTATGGATGTGCTTTTGTCTAAGTTTTTTAGGAGGTATCACATTATCCCTCCTTTCTCAAAATAGGGACAACCCAATTTAAACTAAATATAATTAATTAATACCTTTTCTTTAAAAACTGTTAAGCTTCCATATATCAGATCATCAGAATCCTGCTAGTCGTGTTAGTTGATTTTCATTCCAGAGGCTTTTTTTCTTCTAATATCTTAGGGACAAATCTGCCAACTCTGGTGTTACCTGGAAAATTTCTAAAATTATGGATCACTTTTGGGAAAGGAAGGTAATGTGTAATGTTCACAAAGGAGTAATTTGGTGGGAAAGGGCTGGTCTGCCTTGTGTGTCAGAGGTGTTTTAAATCGTCTGTGAAGGATTGGTATTGATTGTTACAAGTTGTTCAGAGGGTTAGACGATACCCTCTCAAGGTCTGCCTTTCAATGCATGAAAGAGTCTCAGCTGGAAATTGCACATTGAAGTTCCAGGACAATTTCGGACTCCTGAATGTCATGAATAGAGAAAAATGAACAGAGAGAAAGGAAGCATGTCATGAATAAAATTACTAACTGAAGGAGAGTTGTTTGCAGTGAAGGAATTGATGACAACTTGAGTGGTTTTTTTACTTCTAAATCATCAGTAGCCTTTTCTTCCAAGTAGTTGTTGCTAAGTAAATACCTTCTGCTCAAATTGGAAAATATTTTTCCTCTATTATAACAATTATGAAAATTAAAGGGATTTTTTTTCCATTTGAAGATTAAAATGTGAATGCTAGCTTCACACAGTTGTGGTACTATTTGTCTATACATATAAGGTTTTTCTTTTCTTCCAAGTTATTCTACTGTTTTAAATACCTAATCCTTGCAATCAACAGTAGCTCCTGTGGCTCTATAAAGTTCCCATTTTTGAAGATGTAACGTGTTGCTTAATGCTTTGAGGAGAGTGCCAACTCTCAGGCACGCACCCTGAAAACACCCAAAGAAATGCTGCTCTTTTTTTTTTGCCTTACTTAATATTTTCATAAGCAATGCCGCATTGTTAAATTCAAGGAATTTGCAGATGGGTGTAGAGGAGAGTGCTGGTTTATCATTCTCGGGAAATGTTTTGATCAGTCATTCAGTGCTTTTGTAATGACAATGCATTGTATCAGATGCATCTTCATGAACCAGGAAAAATGTTATCACAACAGAAATTGTTCAGCAGTATCCAGAGAGGATGGAGAAAATAAAAGTCTACCAGAGTTTGGCAGTCTCTCCTACCAGCTTTCAACTAAACTGTAAAGTATAAAAAGTCTATAAATTCCTCTTTCCTAAAAGAAATTTCCTAAATTTTCTCTTTCCTAAAGAAGAAAAACCACATTGTGAAGACATAGACAAACCACATTTCCTACAGAAGATAAAACAAACCACGAGTACTTCTTCATGTGAGCTGGGAAGGTGGGGGGAGAGCTTACTTCTGTTTGTTCACCTTGTGTGTTCCAGCAGGTGACTTTTCTGTTTCCTGGTGATCCAGTCTCATATGTTAAAGTGTCACATTTGTTGCCTGGTATAATGCTGGCTCTTGCCTGTTTCTCAGGTTTTGTGTCTCTGAGAAGATGGAGCTAGCAAACAGCAGAAGCTATGTATAAGCAGCAGGAGCATGTGTGTTCCTGGACTAACACACAAATGCCTTCTGAACCTCAGAGGCTTCTTTTCCCTTCTTTAAAAAAATAACATATATAGGTATCATATGTCTTACCTGAGAAGAGGGATATGCTCACTTTTGTAGGCATTTTACCAGTTTTGGAGTTTTCCCCCTATGCAGTCTAACCCAGCAGAACTGGTTAAGATCTACAGGTTGCATATTCAGAGTGCCAGTCTTGTTACAAATTTCTTCTCCTTCCTCCTTTTCAGAGCATCCTTCATGACTAAAACTGTGCCATGTGGGAATGAGCTCCATAAATTTCTGATCTGGGATACAGCTGGTCAGGAACGAGTGAGTAATAATTTCCAGTACACTTTTATTATCCTGGTCTCTCTTAATGTGTTGGTGTATGTTTTCTAAACCTTTCATCTTCAGAAGACTTTGTAAGTATAAAGCTACTGAATCTTCGCAAGGCTCTGCAATGCAGGTGGTCAGCAGCCACCAAGTATATATGTTGTCTTTTCACAGACAGGGAAAATGCAGGGACAGTTTGACCATACCACTTATCTAGAAAAAAACCCGTGAGTGAATTGTCTGCCACTTTTCCTTGAGAAAGCTTGAGCAGTGCCCCAGCGATCTCCAGCTCCCCTCTGGTTTTATCAGGTTTGTACGTGGCAGCTTTCAGTGGCGTTGGAAAGGCTTTGATTTCCAGCCCGTGGGCTTGTGGGTGGTCTGAACTTCGGTGATGACTCCAGGGTTGTCCTGAGTTGGGATACTGAATATGGGCATGGGTTGTGTCTGCTGTTAGTATTTTGGTAATTAGCACTGTCAACCTGAACCACCTTCTGTCTTGGTTATTTTCAGGTGTGTGAAGTGCATTGCTCAAAGCAAGCAACTTTTCCTTTGACTTTTCATTAAAAGCCACCATGGAGTTTTGGGCACTAGTTCATATTGACTGTATATAAGCCTGGTTAGCCATTTATTACTTTTAATATCCTCAGTGGCAGTAACACACAGTAACAGACTGTAGAACTGCAGGTTTCTCTGAATATATGCCTACGTTGATCTTGAGAAGTTTGAAAAAAATGGGAAAACCTATGCATACTTCTAAAACATCTTCACACTTTCTTGTGAAATGGCACAGTGCCTGTTGATAGAAAAATGTAGCTATGCTCACATTAAGTTGGGATAAAATGAGATGCATATACAGACGGGAATGTCAGTCCTGATACATTGCACTGTATTCTCCATACCTTGTATATGAACTTCAGGCAAAGATTTTTGCTGTTAAGTGCAGGAAATGCTTGTGCTTTTATTTACAGTGATATAAACTAACCCTGATGAAATCTGTTGGCTCATAGCAATTCAGTATGTTATTTATGATGGGAAAATGGACCTTGAAAAACATATTTGAAGTATAGCAGAATTCC
The DNA here is from genome assembly GCA_013396655.1 of Campylorhamphus procurvoides. NCBI lineage: Eukaryota > Metazoa > Chordata > Aves > Passeriformes > Dendrocolaptidae > Campylorhamphus > Campylorhamphus procurvoides. The sequence continues at coordinate 225,377 of WBMV01009137.1, read as the reverse complement.
TTCCCTTGAATTTTGTTTTTTCAATTTCTGCATGATCTGGAGCTGATAACTGACTAACTATTGCAAGAGGTAGCAAAGGTTCGATTTTCTTTCCTATGGTTTCAGTTTCCTTGCTTACTTTCTCTCTTCTCTCCCTGCTCTCCTTGCTTTTTCTTTTTCTTTTAGTTCTTTAGCACACAGAACTCAGTTCTTGAAATTATATATATTAATCTATTTTCCTACATAGTCTTACGACTCTCAAAGCTGTTTTTTTAAGAAGGTGAATAGTAATAAAGTAGTATTTACTGAAATAAATGACATGTCATTTGAGGCAGGAAATCTGTGACTGAGCTCTGACTCTTGGACACAAAATCCATCCTTCCCATCTGGTCCCTTGTTTCCTCTAATTTTTTTTTTTAGCTCATCATTTTTCAAATATCTGCTTTCCTTTTTTTGTGTGTCAAACAATGGTGAACAGTGAGCACCACAAACCTCGTTAAATTGCTTAGAATGTGTTACAAATAAGGTATATTACAGGTTTTCTGAATCAGTAACTGTGAATTAGGCCAGGGAACATAATTTTCTTCCATGCTTGCCTAATGTATTCCCAGTCCTTTACTAGGGCTGGGAAACTGGGGTCATACAGTAAACAGAATTGATTGGTGTTGAGTGCTATCTGCAGAGGCAGACAAGTTTCCCAAGGTAAGGTCCATACTGGTCCAGGTTATTCTCTGTCTAGAACATTCCCATTTTACAGCTAAACACATGATGCTTCTCAATGGCTTATTCACTTTAATCAGGATTTTTGGTTGCTTTATTTTGTGTTGCTCCTTCTGATCTGCTATTCAAGAACAAATGTCTCCCCCTGTTAACTTCTTTCTCATTATCCTCTGAACAACAGTGGTGATCCAAAGCTTCCAGCCTACCCCAACTTCTGGGCCTGTTGCTGTTTTTCACAGTATACTAATAAATGTCTTCTGAGTGCAATATCTGCTTTGAGAGTTGTCCTTCCTTCGTTCTTTGCAATTTTTGTTGAGGCATTATGTTCTGCTGCTGAAGTCTGGAAGTTTTGTCTGTGCCCCATTGTCTGTACTGCTGATAGCAGTGTTTAGGACTTCCTGCTCTTTCAACATTGCCTTGTTTGTCTTCGTTCTCCTAAATGCAAGGTCAAGCATAGAGATTGTGCTTATTCTGGAGTCGGGGCACTCTGTGCTTCCCCAGCTGTGCCAGCTGTTGCTGTATCTGCATGCTGATGTGGAGCCTTCACAGCAGAAGAGCCCTGGGTGAGATTTAACTGAAGCCTTATTTATGCCATGAAAGTTCATCTCAAACCTTAAGTGTGGTAGAGCAGGCAGGCAGAAGCAACGGTAGTGGCGCTTCTGTGATCCTCGCTCATGCGTTTGTTCTTTTTAATGAGTTTCCTTTTCCTTGTTCCTGAATTTCTCTGGGAAACTGACAGCATGGAGAGTGTAGAGAAACCACTCTTAAATATCGTAGTTGCAAGCCCTTATTTGAGCAATGCTCTGTGAGAACCAATGTGCCTCCTGGACGCCTTCCTTCAGTCAACTGGGAGAAAATTCACGTAGCTGCTTCTGAAAATGAGTGGTGTCCTGGGTGCTCACAGCAGCCAGCTGGAAGCACTCAGCACCCCCTTGAGGCGTTAAATCAGTTTTTGGATAGCCTCTTGTAATGTTGTGAGCCTTTGGAAATGCTGTTCATTGCTGGGTTTAAAAGCCTGTAGGAAACCTGAGTGAGTTGAAGAACCTTAGTACTCGGGCCAGCCAGTCGGAGGTTGGTCATGGAGAACAGATAACTTCTGATTCATGTGAATAATAGGTATAATATTTTGTTTCTTTTGAGTCAAGAAACTTGGAACTGTAGACAAGAGAAGAGAAGGAACCAGAACTGCCATTTTTTGGGGAATAACAAACGAGTGTCAATGCTGCAGAATGACAATAACGCAGCAGAAAATGGAGATTAAAAGCATTTCTATCATAGCCTTGGTGGGGGCGAATGCTCAGCATGCTTCTTTAGGAGGAGACCCTGGAGAACATGGCTCATGGTGAAAAATTCACATTGTACTTGGTTACAAAAGGAGAGAGCTCCTTAATCCTTTTATCTCGCCTTTTTTCTTTCCTTTTTTTTTTTTTTTTTTACTCGGAGGAAACAAACTGGCAGCACACTTAACAAAATCCCCCTGTCTTCCTTGCCTAAGTACTGGTCTCTATGGACCCGGTGGCTTTGTGTTGATGTGCTGTCCAACAAACTGGCTTTATTTGCTTCTTCAGAGTCACTTTCTCTCCACCCCGCTCTTTTCCAAATGTCACTTTTCCCCCTTCTCTCTCATGCTTTCCCCATTAGCTTTGAATTGTTGCCACAGACTTCAGGACTTAAATGCCTGACAATTATGTTATTGTTAGCAAAGATTCCCTCCCCTAAGAAGAGTCTCACAGGTTAGTTAATGATGTTTTTATTAGCATGTATTTTAGTTCATGGTGCCCTAAGTAGCTTCTAATTACAATGCTTTGTCTGAATGCCTTGGGTGGCCGCCAGCTTTCCATTTTGCCAGCTGAGGAATATTGTAGCAAATAGTTAGGGAGCCTGAGGGCCATGTTTCTAGGGCAGGAAAATTTATCTCTGTCCTTTTAAAATTTACTGTGTTGAACTCTGGAATTTTTAATTTCGTTTAATAGAAGATGCCTCAATTACTCGAGCCCAATTTAAACCTCAATAGGAATTACCCTGAGTTGTGAGGGGTTTTTTGTTTTGTTTTTGTGGGTTTTTTGTGGGTTTTTTTTAATCTGCTCCATTTCCAGGAAAAGGCTGACTGATGTGACATGTCTACAGCTCCCTCTTTTCTGAGTGACAGTAGTTGTCCTGGTGATTCAGAGACAGTGTCACAACACCATCTATCAATGACTTGAATAATTTCTGCAGTCAAGATGCAGCCTGAATTTTGCTCTGCAGTGTTATAAAGATGACTCTGATGGTAGCCCACAGCTCAGTCAGAGTGGAGGTGGTCCATTGTATGTAGGTGTGAGGACCTCCCTGCAGTGAGCTAGTGCTTGCATGCTGCAAATGTTGACAGGTGATTTGGTAGTATGTGAGAGCACAAGTGGCATTAGAGCTAGTAAGTGAATATGTTATTTTTACTGTTTCTAGAGTGAGTGTAAAGCATGATAAATCACTTAAGGGATGCATGTGAATGTGTTTTTTCTTAAGCTTCAACAAACTTGTAGCTTGACAGTGAGTCATGATTTTGATGTAGTGTCTTTTGCATCCTTTGTTTAATGAGTGTAAACGTCAGAAAGGCTAAGCACAGGTCAGTTCCGTGATGTTGCAAAAGTGTGTTTTCTGCTTATTTAAAAGATCTTCAAAAGATTATCCTAAAATGTTGAAATTATTCCCTCCTCACTTGAAGAATTCTTAGATACTGGAGAAAAATACTGATGAATACATATGTCTCTCTGTCTATCTATCTGTCTAAAAATCTTCAATTTAACTAGCAGAAAATACTTGCAGGTCAGAGACAGACAGATCTTTCCTGATTTATTCAGCTTGCAAATCCTGAGAACTGGAATCTCAACTTTCAGTCATGTAGGGAAAAGTACTCATGGTTTTAAAATGCTAAATGGTATCTGATAGTGGCTTTCATGCATAACATTTTTCCCATTTGCTCTCTGCCAGCTGAGAATGTCAGGAATTTTGTATTCCTCCCTGTTCTAGCAGCTTATGTGTCAGGATAATCTGTTTAATGCTTTTGGGTTTTGCCTTTACTTCTCTCCACACCACAATTTGCTGTCTGTTGGCAGCCGCTACCTTGAGGGTGGCAGGAATGGGAGGATGTAAATGCCCAGACTTGGGCAACTGGAGGCTCCTAAGCTGTGCAATAGGTACTGTTCATGGGTCAGGACTGAAGGGGTTTGTGGGAATGATGTGGCAGTAAGGGCCAAGGACAGGAGAAAATACCCATAATCACCTGCAGGGGGGTGGGAATGGACTGCTGAGTGAGGGCACTGAGGCCACACGAAGATTCTAGTCTTGAAAGTGTGAGTGTGTGTAATAGAAAGGGGAAGGAAGTTCCAGGGCCATATCACTGCCTGCACATGTGAGCGACTAGCAGAGCCAGAAGCTGTGGCTGCCCTTACCATTAGGGGCATCACAGTAAAGAAAGGGTGAGGATCTCTGACCTTGGGAGGACTCGAGTGACTTGATCTTGGCCAGTCAGATGCAACATACATCCTCAGAGAGCAGCTTTGTAGGAATGGAAATGAAACCTAGTCAAATGATCACATCTGTCAGGAAGCAAGTCTTGTGCTGCTGTGCACCTGCGGGTGCTGGAGAAGGCACCGTGTAGAAAATCTGAGCTGAATTCAAAGGTGTATGAACCTCGCTGAGCACTGGTGTGATTCTGCCCAGTCTGTGCACCCTTATCCTTTCTAGCTGTGCTTGTAGGCAGAGCTGTAATCCTTTTGCAGTAAGAGCAGGTGGTGTTCTTTACAGTCTAGAATAGTAAAAGTAACCCAACAGAGGAGTTAGGGGGTGGGTGGTGGTGGTGGTTTTGGGTTTGCTTTTTTTCCCTCAGCTGTGGAGTTGGGAAGAGGCAGCCCTGCTGTGGCAGTATGCCAGTACTGGGGTGTAGCACCACAGGATGGTGCAAAGAGCTGCTGACATGAATTAATGTTCCCTGGTGTGCCTGGCAGATTGAATGAATCCCGACTGTTTTCAGCAGCATTTGTCAGCCTGGATATAAACAAGCAGGAGTGATAGCTTTTATTTCTGTATTTATTTGGCTGCTGTTTTGCTTTCTGAACCAGCATTACGTAAGGGTTAAGAGGTTTTCACTACCACAGTTCAGGTGTGATTTACATTGTGTTCCCTTGAATTTGGTTTTCTCTTCCAAGTATGACATGACTGCTCTGGGGGTTCTTCTTCTTCTCCATTCATTTCTGTTAGTACAGAGGAAATATGAAAAGCATTGCATGTGACCAAATATACCCCTCCATGATGAGATGCACAGGAAGCAGAAGCAAAATACTACAGAGCTTTTCAATAGATGGTAAATTCTTTAATGGCTACTTGATTCCAGCTTTCTGTTTGTGAGGGCAAAGCTTCTGTTGACTTCATTGAGATGGCCAGATGAAGGGTTGCAGAATCCAAAAGTACTCCTGGATTTTTTTTTTTTTTTAAGCAGAGGAGGAAAGCCACCTGTGAATGTATTTACTGAAAAAGGATGATAACACGAGTGTGATGCAGCCATGAGAAATGTATTAGGTGTTATATAGGAAGTGCAGTTAAGGCTGTTCTGTGTCTAGAACGCTGCACGCAAACCTGGTCAGCAGTAGTCGGAAGGGATGAACTGAAAACTGGACCAGGCACAGGGACAGGTGATTAGATCCTGATTCCTCCCTCTTACCTTGTCTTCAGATGGAAGAGGCTGGTGTAGGACACTGGCAAAGTTAAATCTGAAAGACTGCTACTCTATATTAATGTTTTAGCTAAAGGCAAGCAGTGATTGCTAAACTTTACCAAGTCAAGGTGCAAGCAAATTGCAAGTAATTTAGTAATTAGGAATTCAGAATGTTATTAATTGTCAAGATAATATGATCCCTGTAGCAGCATAATGAAAAAAGGAAAACTAATTATTTTAGGCTGGACATTGATCAGCTTTTGAAATGGATTAGGAGTGTGATTATTTTTGATGGTGGGAGCTGATGGATGTCCCTTTCTGGTCTGTTTCTCTGTTAGCCCAAGGGGATGTGAGGTGCTGCTGGTAGGGATGACATCTGCCAGAGCACTGCTCTTGGCTGTTGGGGTTGTGATCTGGGTGTCCGTGTGGCAGAGCTGGGAGTGGCCACTTGAACCTTTTAGGTGGCCCTTCTCAAGAAGCAGCATTGTTCATATGCTAAATCTCAAACTGCTCCTGTGTCTCGTAATTTTCTTGGGAATTGCTGGATACAGAAATACCCAGCTATAAAATCAAGGTTATGGAAACTGTAATTTGTAATACAGAAGGTAGTCCCATGAGATTTAATTTTGAGAGCTGTTTTTTTGTGTGTCACTTGTTTTGATCATCTGTCCCACATATGGTCCTTGGCAGGTGAAAAATGTGGAGATTAGTGTTTTGTGTCCCTTTAATTTTGTGTGACTCTCTTTTTCCAGTTAATTAGGCCAGAAAAATGTTCAAGAGGACTTTGCTTTTCAGCACTGATTTAAAAGAAAAACAGAGAAGAGAGCATCAAATGAATATAATTATTTACATGATATTGAGAAATCCATGTTCATAAAACACATTTGTTCAAAGTCTATTATTACATTGTGAAACCCGTGCAGTTAAAATTTTTCAGCTCCTTTTGATTCATTGTGTTGCTAAGAGGCTTTTCCTGTTTTCTTGTAGAAAGCAGTGATTTCTTGGGACTGGGACATAGTGTATCATCACGTTCATTTATTAGCCTGTATAAAAGAATGACAAAGGGCAGGTTTTTTGTTTGCTTTGGGTTTTTGTATTTTTATTTTTACTTTCTGGCCCTAACACTGGAAACATTCTTCAGTGAAACAGCTATTATTCTTGTCATGTGGTCAGAAGAAAAGGGAGAGAAATTCCTAAGATACTGTACAGGTTCTCAATGTGCTCTCAGGGCCAGTGTTGAAAGAATTTGAAGCATGTGAGTTTAACTGCATGGCTTCTGTGAACTGTGATTACTGTTATCTGAGAGCTCTGCATAAATTCATGAATACTGTGTAGTCTGGATGAAAATGTAATCTAGGTTAAAACCAAATCAGCATGTATGTGGGGTATGTATGTTTTTTTTTCCCACGAATTTGCAGCCTGGGAGGTGTGTGCGTATACCCTCAAAAGTCAGAGGTACCCTCCACATTTAAGGTCCATGTTTTTCTGTCTACTTTAACACAACACACATGTTGAGGAGCTGGTCTTGGAAGTTTTTGAAATTTTTAGGGAATAACTTCTAGTCACGTACTCATCCAGCTGGAAAAGATGCCCTCCTACCCTTGTTATTTGTGATTAGAGGACTTGAAGGTAAGTGATGTGCCTACTTGTGATGGTACGTGGGATGCCTTGGCTGCAGTGATCATGAAACAAGTAACGAGTCCAGTATTTTCTTTAGACCTCGTCTGCTATTAACATACTAGAAAAAGCCCTTCTTGTTATCTGAAGTAGTTCCCCAAGCTTGTCAGTTTTTAAGAAGCATTTGGACAATGCCCTGAACAAGATGCTTTAACTTTTGGCTGGCCCTGAATTGATCTGGCAGTGGCTCTAGATGATTGTTGTAGGTCCATTCCAACTGAAATGGTCTATTATGTTCTAAAAGACTGAAAATTTCTTTCAGGGTTTGGAAATGCAAAAATTCTGGAAAGCATTTATTGCATTAATCATGCACATAATAAAGCCAAACACTAGAACTCCAGAAGGCACACATCCACCCAACTCCCTCAGGATTTTGGCTGATCCCATTTCTTCAGACCACGCTTCTTGACTGATTCCTCTTTCTCTTCTCATCCTCTTTCCTGCTGTTTTCTCCTATTAATGAGCTCTCCCACCTGCCTCACTCCCCAAAACACTTCAGCACTTGACCATCTGTCACTGCTGCTGTGCATCCATACTGTTATAAAAGAAAGTATCGACCTTGAGCTGGTGTGCGTGGTCTGTGATAAATAGCTAACAAACTGGCAAGTGAACCAGTATTGCAAATAACTTGCGTGATACATCACTCGTGAGACAGCATGAAATGTGGAGGCTGCTGGGTCTGAGCACTCCGTCTGTAGGTACAGTTCTGAGAAAAAGAGGTGCCCAGTAAATCTGCAGAGGTTTGTAGCATGACATGTGGATCTGTGCTTGTTTCCTGGGCAGTGGGATTCATACCCCGCCCTAATGATGGATTTGATTTGAGAGATGACCTCAGTTTTCGGCTTAATATGCATCTTTTGTAGATTACTTTTCAAATAAAAATTTACAAAATGGCTCTGTGAGTACAGCAAGACTGGATGTATTTTCCAAGAAAGATTATTTTAGGTTTATTTAAGACAAAGTTTAATTAAATCAGCAGAAATATTGTTTTACTTCCTTTCTCTAATTGTATTGGTAAGCTGAAATTCTAAATCAGCTGCTTAGTCATGGTAAATTACGAAAATCATGCTGTTCGTTGGTTGTTTTAAGCAATATATTTATTGCTTGGTTTGGGGCTTTTTTTCCTCACAGAATGTTTTCCTTGAAACAAAAAGCTGAAAAGTAACTGCAAGAACCCATGCTTTTTAAAATACCTGTCATATTATTGGATAGGTAAGCATGACAGGTTTTCAGATTTTTCTGACAAGTTAATTTTATCCAAGTAATTTGCAATGTTCTGTAAAACTTGAACCCAAGCTGAGTCCAGTCTTAAACCTATAAAACAAAATTATGTGGTTTGCCCGGGAAAGGGATCCATATGTTGTCAGGTTACGCCTCCAAGTATAGGTGATCTTCATGTCAAAATTTGTCCTCACAGTCCATGCCCTTTAGTGGAAAAGATGCATTGAACCAGTAAGTGCTGACTGCCTTAATTTAGCAGGATGAAGAATAACAGGAGATAAAGGAGCTCTGCTTTCTTGGTGTTTAATGTTAAGGAAAATTAGATGTGTGACTGCTGAAGAGCTCTGTTCTCTATGGAATGATAGAAAGTAGGTGATAATTCTAATTAATTAATGGTATTTTTCTTGGGGGGGTTGTTTTAATAGTTTCATTCCTTGGCTCCAATGTACTACCGAGGTTCAGCAGCAGCTGTGATAGTTTATGATATAACCAAACAGGTAAGACCTTCTGGATGTTTTTTGCCTGTGTTAATTCCTTTTCTTGGGCCTGAGTTGTAAAACCCACAATTGCAGAAGTATTTAAATGTTAATTTATCTAGGTTGTATATACTTTGATGTAATTTGTGTAGATCTGGATGGAGGTGTCCAACTGCCTTAAAACATTAAGTAAGAAGTTCTGCTTCTGTGTTGTATAAACTTCATTTAGACAAAATGTTGGAGACTGCATTTTGTCAAAGTTTCTTTGAATTTCGTCTGGCTAAGTAGACTGGATAATATCCTGCAATACTCCCTCCCACCACCATCACCTATGTTCTCTGTATGGAGTTGAATTTTTACTATGAAAAGCAGCTGTTTGCTTTATCAGCTGAGTGAAAATTAAGTTGTTTCCATATTACTGATTTTAAAATTAATTATTTTTATCTAAGTATATCATCATGTTTGCATTCTTAACTTTGAAACCAGTAGTGAAATAATAAGTCTCTGACCTTTTGTCTCAATGTTATTCATTTGGAATGAAAATTGTATTTTCAGATCCTCAACTGCTCTGACTTGTTTCTTAGCAGAGAAGGCTAGGAGATTGTAGCTGAAGAGGCTTTTGGAGGAAATCTCTGCTTATAAAGCTGAGTTAGGGGCAGTGTTAATGGGTGAATGGTCATGACAGTTCACTAGCATTTTATTCTTTTCTTGTCAGTTGAATTATTTAGTACTAGGTTGGAAGGGCTGGGTTGGTTCTCCAGTGCATTAGTGTAATGATATGTCACGGGTGATGGTGGTCACCCTTGCACAGTGGTTATACTCGCCTTTGCTACTTTGCCAAGAAAAGGCAAAGAAGTGTGAATGGTGCTGGATTCATACTTATTTAAATCAAAAATATATTGCAGTTGGTCTTGTAATATATTGTAAGAATATAATTTTGTTTTGCCAGCCTTTCTCCAAGCTTATGTGGAACAGCTCTCAGGATAAAGAGGGGAAAATAGGAGAGTTAGGTCAATGCACATTTCACTTCCTGATGCTTAACATTCAGTGTTAATCATTAAAGCAGAATGGATTTCTGTTTCCCAAATGAGTGATAGTGCTCTACATTCAGTGATACTGATATGGCCATTGCTGAATTAGACACAACTCTTAAGTGCATTTCTGAAGGAGAAAAAATGATTTATAATATATCTGGGAGCTCACTTTGGGTGTCAGCAATAATTTCAACTGTGCATCTTAATTAGACTCTCTAGAAACAAAAGTGATTCTAATGTTATTACTTTATTAGTATAAAGAAATAGAAAAATTAATATTAAACAGTAGGTAGCATCAGAAAGAGTTTGAATTTTATGCTTGGAGGGAAAAAACCCAAGTGAATTGTCACCTGGCTCTTTGGTTTCATGGTAAGTAAATTGAGGTTTACTAAATTAGAGGTTTGGAAATGCAGTGGGGAGGGCATCACTGTGGAAGCTCTCCTAGATATTATCAAAAATATAACAGTGATTGATATAATAATCCACTGGGCTGAAGGTGAAATTGGACAAATGAAGCTCACATTGAAAGTGAAGGAAATTAGGTACTAGCCAAACTTAGAAGAGCTGCGTGTAGAATTAGCTGAAAATTCCATGCTCAGTGCTGCTTTGGGATGGGGTGGAGGGGGAGGCAGCAACGAGGGAAGCATCCAAGTTCAAGAATTAATTTGAGGAAGTCTTATGACTTAAAGCTTGAAAAGCAGATTACATAGATATATCAATAATCTTTCAGCCTTGTGATCTATATAATTATTATTGCATTAATACTGTCAAAGCTGTGTTCCTTTAACTTAAAAATAAGCAAATACATTGACAGAGAGTAGGCTGTTGGCTTAGTTTGTTATTTCTCTGATTTAGGATTCATTTCATACTTTGAAGAAATGGGTGAAAGAACTAAAAGAACATGGTCCTGAAAACATTGTAATGGCCATTGCTGGAAACAAATGTGATCTGTCTGATATCAGGTAATAATTTTTATTGTCGCTTTCATTGCAATAATTGTATTGTTTCTCTCCTTTAGGTTGTCATCATTGTTATAATAGTATATAATTTTGGCCAGGTGTATTGGTTCTTTCTAACACCAATGATTCTAGCAATGCACAACCGCAACAGCAACAGCACAGCTTGAATTATGGGGTTTTTTTAACCTCTCCTTTACTGCCCTTCCCTCTATATTTGTATAATCTCTACACCTTTCAGCTGCTGAATCATTTGAAATTAGAAAGTATTCTCTTTTATTTTTTTCTCCGTCCATTCAGTTAAAATGTGCAGAGTGTAATAAGGGATGAGCAAAACCAATAATGTAAAGCTGAAAGGATAGACCTGAGATAAAAAAATGTTACTCACAGAGCTTTAAGAACTTGTGCTTTGCAATAGCTGGCACTGTCCCATAATACTGGATGTAGAAAGTGTGTTTTTGGGGGTTTTAGGAGAATAATCTTAAGTAAAATTTGTCACCTGCATGAAGCAAAGGGGAGGGCTGAATTCACCCCTGTGCAGAAGAGCTGAGATGATACTATTTGGAACGAGAGTGAAACTGGAATTACTGTTCTGCTTTTTAGCTTTATTTTGGATTTGCATGTATCCTTTCAGGAAATAGAAGTGCATTCTGCTGTACAGTAGTAATTCTTTGTGTCAGTCCATGACTTGCTCCAATCATGAGTACCTACTCAAAGACTGTATTTGATGCTGTCCTCTTAGGATGTCATAGGCTCTCATGGTTCTTTAAATATATTTCCCCATTGTTCTATAATCATACTTGGGCCTGTGTTCACCAGAGCCCTGGAGCATGAGTGTAGCTTTAAGTAAGTGATGCAGTGCTTTATTAAATCAGAGCCTATGCAAGGGTAGGACCTGTGTGGGTTTTGGGGTTTTTTTTGTTCTCCCCCCTGCTGCTGTCAGCCATGAACCAACACAAAACTGCAAGTCACTGATTTCTGTGAGTAGTGAACAAGCTCTGGTTCTAGAAGACTCCTGGTTTCTCTTGGGCTAAGAATTAGGGACACAAACAGCATATTATCATCTGCATGATGTTGTGATGTGCTAAGCAACATGGTGAAATTGAGTCCTGTAAGACAAACCCAAATGTTTCCAAATATGAAGTAGAAAAAAAAGAGGAAAGGACAATTACAAAAATAAAAACAAAAACCAGTTAGCACAAATCAGAGTTTTTGGTTGCCCTGAAAGTCACTTTCAATTTGTTGTTTAAGTGTTCCCTGCAATACCATGGCCAGATTAACTCAAGGGTAATAAGTTTGGAGATTGTGACAAATACCAATTGCAACCCTCCTCTCCTTTCTTTTGGAAGCATTTGCAATGGTAGCTAGCTTTTAAACACGGTTCCACCAGAGGCAGGTTAACTTCAGCACATGAAATAAAACCTGTACCCCAGAAATACTGTGAGACTACTGGAGTTCCTCACAGAGCAACTGTGATTTTCTCACCACGTTATCATCAACCACTACCTGTATTTACTGATTGCTGATCATCCAATTCTTGCTCCTGTTTTGTTCAGCCAATACAGCTCTTCCTTGTGCAGATTGTTTTGCTGTGTGAATGGTCCTTGTTGTATTCCATGAGCTAATGACTCTGAATTTCTTTGGATTTTTTAAGAAGGTGGCTTTTTTCTCCCGATAATTACAAATAGTTTTGGGAATATTTTTTTCATGCAGTTGTTCTTTCTGCATCTCCCATCTTTTTTTTTATTGAAGTCATCGAGTGATGCCTGTCTAAAGAGATTTTTGTGGAAAAACAGAGCAGACTGTCTCATATGTGATGTATTTTCACAGAAATCTGTTTGTTTATGCAATACATGCAGCTGTATGCATTCTCTGTCTGCTTTATGTCTTCAGATTTACCTCACAAAAAATGATTTTAGGTGAAACGTGTCACCAGTTTATCTGATTGTTTCCAGTGATTGATTCCAATACATGCCTTCAGGCACAGAGAATTTAAAAATAAGATTATCTGAGCACACAGGAGCAAGCTGCTGTTTTTATGCATTTTTGGCATCTCTCTTTGGTTTTGTAGAGCTTTTGGCAGATGTTTTGCTGGATATCAGAGAGACAGCTGCTTTTAAGACCAACATGAATAGACGCAGAAGAGGACAAGCTGACCCAGTTCAAGTTAATTTGATTCTGCCACCTCTAAGAGTGTAGGAGATAATGTAAGGAGGAATGAATGCAAGCAATAACTGATTATCTTCCTTTGGGAAAAGACTAGCACAATTTCTCATGGTCACTGGCCATCTTACACTCCTCGTTTAGCATCTAAAATTTGGTTTTGAGCTTCCAAGATGTATTTGGGACACTTATGGGTCATGCTGCTTTTCCTCAATATTGTTAATAGGCTATCAGCAGCATTTGGTGCTCTGTTGAAGTAAATTTTGTCTTCAATTTGAAGGAATTTCTACAGATAGGCAAGCAATTTTTTTAAGTCCTCATTTTTGTTGTGGTACTGTCAACTTTAGTACTGCTGAGTGTTCAGCATACCTTTAACTAATAGTAATAGACTTTCTTCTGGTATGTCTCCTGTTCTTCTGATGGGTCATTAAAAAGTAGTTTCAAAGACAGGAGCTGAAACTTCAATGCGAAAATGTTGTAAGTGTCCAAAATACTTTTTTGGGCATTGTAGAAGTCAATAGTTGTAACAGCATCTAAGAAGTGTTCACTTCCCTAAAAATGTGGTGCATGTTCTTAGCAAATTGTGTTCCCTGGAAATCCGTGGTTAAGAGAATTCAGCAGAATTTCATGCTCGTATCCTGACTCCATGCATCCAGAATATTTCTGTATTCACTAATTATTCAGAAAATCTCAAAGGGGATTGAGTCAAGAGAGTAATTTGGAAAGGATAAAATAAAATAATTGACATCTTTTAGAACTGATCTGGCAGATCTTTAAGGAAGTCTTCCATAGAATGCAAGAGCTGGCAATCCCCAGGAGCAAGAAATTGGGCAAGGAAGGCAAGAGACTGCCATGGGAAATACTGGTCAAACTAAAGGGAAAGAAGCAAATGCACAGAGGAAACAAGGACAAGTATTCTGCGAAGAAAGTGTAGATGAAGTTCAGTTTTGTAGGGCTAGGTTAAGAAAGGCCAAGGCAAAGCTGGTACTGAATCTGGCAAGGAACACAAAGAATAAGGAACGGCTTCTACACACATGTTTAACCGGAAAAGGAAGGTCAAAGAAAGTGTACCACCTCTGATAAACATCACTGGAAAACTGCTAACAGTGGGTGAGGAGAAGGTTTAGGTACTCAATAACATTTTTGTCCCTCTTCAATGGCAGCCTCTCTTCCCACACCTCTCAAGTGGATGGACAGCAGGATGGGGACTGGGAGAGCAAACTGCCTCCCAGTGTAAGGGAAAATCAGGTTCATGATCACCTGGGGAATCTGAACTTACATAAGGCTATGGGACTGAATGAGATGCATCCCAGAGTCGTGAGGGAATTGGCTGATGTAGTTGTCAAGCCACTGTCTGTGATATTTGAAAAGTCATGAAGTCCCAGGTGACTGAAAAACAGGAGACATTGTACCCATCTTCAAGAAGGATAGAATGGAGGACGGTGAGAACTACTGACCTGTCAGCCTCACCTCTGTGCCTGGGAACATCATGGAACAGATCCTCCCTGAAGATGTGTTCAAGGCACATGGAGGTCAGGGAGATGATTCAGGACAGCCAGCATGGCTTCATCTTGCATGTATTCATCACTTATCTTAAGTGTTCCAGCATTTGTACTTTTCCCTTTTGAAAAGGCAGCATCTTACCAGTGCTGACACCCAGATTATGACAGGTAATGTGGGTGTTTATAGCTTCCTTTAAAAATGTCATCAGAGAAAGCTAAAAGGTTTTGTGATGCTTCCTGGGAATATTGTTACTTGCTGCTGCATTTCTGTTTCTTTAATTCCTGAAGTTTGCTTTCACATCCAAATTATACAGGTTGACCGTCTTAATTACATAACCCTGTGCTTTCAAATTCTTCCCTTTACTGTTGTTTGAATATTATGCTATGTAGTTAAGTTCCTTTTTTCTTATCTCCAGGGCCATCTGCAAATAGTAGTACCTTTCATAATAAAGACCAAGGTGCTATTTCAGAATTAGTAAGGGGAATGCTGCTTTCCCTATGTCTTCTGCAATGTAAACATATGTAATACAAAGAAGCAAGTAATGGTAACAAGCTCAGAATCCAGATGTTGGAATTGTAGGTTACTTTTGGAAAACGATTTATCATAAATCAGGCAATTATTCTGCCTCTCTTCATGTTTCCCATGAGCAGCAGATCTGATTTATTTAAAACATACAGCTCCGTAAGCTAATTGTGAGATTGCATTTCTGTGATTCCATGTGGGTCCAAGGCACTCATACTTGGAGGAAATTGTACAAGGAGTCTGGATTGGTATATTGGAGCTGTGGGATGAAGTAGTTGGTGCAGGTTCTGCATATGCAACAGACATCTATAGAGCCACACAGAACACACCAGCTGATGAATTGAAAAACTGGAAGAAAAGCAGTGCTGGCAGCCTAGTTTTTCAGCATGTGCTTCCCTAATTGGGTATACCTTGGGTGCCTGTTAGCTTGTTCAATGTCTGATTCTCAGGTGTTGCCCAGAAATTAAGAATAGGAGTGGTTACAGACTGCAGCAGACATGGGCAGATCCAGCCTTGCCACCTCACTCAGACAGATACGAGGTCAGCATGAGCCTTGTTTGTCTAAAGCAGAAGACTATTGTATGTTGAAAACTACAATTACCAGCTTTTGAAATATGAAGTATTGGCTTCAAAATGAGGGCGTTCTGCCAGGGATTTTAAGATGGTGTCACTTTGGTGACATGGCACAGAATGGTGGTCTTTCCCCAGTGAACTGGCGCTCACAGATTGCTGTTGCTGATGTGCTTTCGTATTTATTTCAGAATCTCTCTTGTTTCCTTACTGCTTGCAAAGACCAGGACATATGATGTTCTTATTGTTTTCACCCACAAGAGCCGTACCCTATCTTGTTTGAGCAATTGGTATGTGGAGAGTGCTGCTTGCTGCCTGGATCAGCAGAGTTGTATGTCTTTTCTCATGTGTTTTAATACTTTTCTTATCAGAGTCAAGCTTAAAATACAGACAAATAGGTTGTCATTTACATTATTTTCCTTCTTTCAAGGCATGAAGTCAACAGCTAGTCCCAGAAATCTGAAGATTGATCATTGTTGAAATGTTAACATTTTGAATATGATGATCTAAATGCCATATAAAGAAAGGCAGGATTATTTTTGCAGGGGAGAAGAGCATATTAATGCTTTTCTGATCAGGCTGTGTTGAGGTTGGGCTTTTTCCAAAAAAAATTAATTTTAGTTTGGCTTCTTTTATTTGTAATTTTTTTTTGTTTGGTTGGTTTTTTTTGTAGGGAGGTTCCTATGAAGGATGCCAAAGAGTATGCAGAATCTATAGGTGCAATTGTTGTTGAAACCAGTGCAAAGAATGCTGTTAACATTGAAGAACTTTTTCAAGGAATAAGTAAGTAAATTCTTCCTTTATTTAATTAATTCTGATTGTTTGGAGGTTTTCTGAAAATATCTGTTTGTTTTGCATCCATAAACTACTTTCTCGAGGACATCAGTAAATCCCACTGAGCCAGTAGTATGGCTGCTGTTTATACAGAGGTAAACTTAAGAACAACTTTGAATACACCAGAGCAAAACGTAGTAGATACAGGATAAACCTGTTCATTCTAAGTCTGTATATAAACCCTGACCTGGGTCACATCTTCTGTTTCAGACTGAGCCTGTTGTAGGGGTGATACTGGTGATCTTAATCATCATTTCATAAGAACTTAAATGTTGATAAATGCTCCTGGAGGGCATTGATAAGTAGAAAGTAGTCATTGCAATGAAATCCATTTAAAAAAAACCCACATACATTTCTCTCTACATCTTTTAAACATGATGAGACTAGCACTCATCATGAGGAGAAGAAAAAAATGTCTTTGTCTTCTAGGGGTAACAGTATTGGTCTCTGTCTGCAGGTGGGAAGGAGTTTGCAGGCTGGAAGGGACCCCACTAGACCTTGAGTCCAACTTGCTGCTCTAAGCAGACTTGATAGTGAATTCAGACCCCATTGCTTGAGCCATTGTCTATCTGGACCCCAGAGCAGAGGTTCCACAACCTCTTTGGCAGCTGAGTCCAGTGTTTAAATGGTCCTCCCAGTGACATCCCCACCCTGTTGTATCAAGCCAGAACCTGTCCTGATTCAATTCACATCCACCACTGTTCCTTGTTCTGGATGCACCTCAATAAAGAGCCTCTTCCAGTCTTCTTATCAGCCTTTCCCATAAGTACTGACAGACAGCTTTGTGGTCCACCAAAGCCATCTTGTCTCCAGGCTGAACTGGCCCTGTTTCCTCAGCTTTCCTCACAGGGAAAATGCTCCTGACTGTCTTGCAGCCCTCCTCTGAATTTGTGCCAGCTTGTCAACTTGGATATACCAGGAATTCTGGAGGGAGAAGTATTGAAAGACTTGCTAAAGTCGAGGTAGACAACATCCAGTGCTCTCCTTCTATCAGAGATCCAGTCATACTGGCAACTAGGTTGGTTGAAGATGGTTAACCCTTTCTAAGTCCATAGTGTCTGGTCCTGGTCACTTTGTGCTCAGAAGCAGCTTCTCAGAGGATTCGCTCTGTGGTTTTCTCAGGAAGTAGAGTGAGGCTAAGCAGCCTGTAGATCCATGGCTTGTTATTGCCCTTTTTGAAGAGAAGATATAACATTCACCCTTCTCCACAACCTTTCAAAAACAATAGGGATGATAAAGAACAGCCTTGCAGTGGCACTGGCTTGCTCCCTCTGCATCCTCAGGTCTGAGGGTGAGATTTCTTCAGAGCTCCATGACGTGATCCTCTTCCACTACTGGTGGTTCCTTCTCTCCCTGAATCCTGTTCTGGGGTGCAGAGACCTAGGAGATTGTATGTCTAGAAACTCAGCCTTGTTTAGCTGCAGTTACTGTATTTTATTTCATATATTCATAATCAGCTGATATTACCTACCACACCTTGCCTGAAATGTGGCCTGTGTAAGCGTTTGCTTCACTTATTGGGATGTATTTGAAATGGTAAATGAGAATAAGTATTCCTAGAATACACTACCTTTCTTTTCCCTCCTTTTAGAAAGGAGGTGTGTGTAACATGGCTGTCTGGAGGAACTGGTTCTTCCTTGTGATAGTTTACTTGTTTGTCTGCCTCTGATAGTTGTGAATGTTCTTGCAGAGGAACTCATTCTTGCCACGTAATTAGATAATTAGTTTCCATCTTTGATAGGCATTGCTGCAGCTGGCAGTGTGCACCGTCCCTAATAATGGATATAATAGACAAGGAAAATCAGCTAAATTAAGTTTAGTATGAACTAGATACCCAGGCAAGTGCACTTAATTCCACGGGCAATTATTTCTATATATAGAAATATTTGGTCTCAGTGGATGTACTTGTGACCTTATCAAGCACTCAGCAGAGAGAAAGGAGAGAGTTGGTAGTGTATGTTTATGGAAATACAGTGGAAACCAAGTGAAAAATGCTTGATTAGCAGGAGAATTAATTACTATGGTTGTGACTAGGCAGCAGGTATTGATAAGTAACTTTTGGATATTTTATACCACTTCAGTCTTGGTGCAATTTCCAAAAAAAGTCTGTCTCTGCCCAAGTTGCATAGCAGCATTTCTGCCTTTTCAGTATATGAAATCCTGCAGAGGTCATGTCTCCTAGCCTGTTGATTAATTTTGTTTGCGTGGTACTCTGGAAGTCACACTGCAGCTTTAGTTTTGCTTTCATGCTGCCTGAGAGCTCGTGCCCTTCTCTTTGTGCTTCTGTAGAAGGGCATGGTGCAGCTCCCCAGCCTCTGAACAAGGAGACAGCAGCTTCTCTTTACCTTGGACTCTATATGTTGTCTACTTTACAGCCTGGATTTGGAAAAATATTCCAACATGCATGAAGAATTTCTCTCTTAAATCCTCCTTGAAATTGATACCACAAACAGCTAAATTTAGCTAAACAATTTACCTCCTGCTTGCTTATGCTTTTCACTTCCCAGGGGTATTTTAACATAAACATTTTTCCTTTCCAAGGTGTCTAACAACTGTCTCTTTTCCAGGGACAATGTTATGAGTGGAGTGAAACAGTATAATGGGAAAAACTTACTCTTCATAATTATATAAAGAAGGTGTAAAGAAAATAAGGGAACTGAGACGTTTTGTTGGCATCCAGAAAAATCTTGGAAAAATTACAGAGATTATAGACAGACCATTTAATTTCTAAGATTATTATGTTACACTATATTTAAAAGATTCTTTAAAATAAGTTTTCTCTCAGTATTTGAGGATTTGACTGCTTAGAGGGATGTCATCATAACACAGTCTCACACAAATTCATTGTCCTTAATTCTTCTCAAGAAAATACAAGATATGAAAGACTAGAATCAGTAAAAGTTTCTGAGTTTTTGAGGATGGGTCCAATTTGGCAGGAGAAGTACTCTGCAGTCAGTATGCTTAGGCAGATAAGGCTGAGGAGACAGACTGAGCACAAGTCAGCAAAGTTGGTGTTTTCTGTGCTGGAGGGTTTGCATTGAGCTGTTAATGGGTTGCAGCTCCTGGGTTCTGTTGTACCCATGTGATTTCAAATGGCAAGCCACTACACCTGCCCTGGTTGCACTTAGCCGTGCCTGACTGAAGGCTTGCCGTGATTGTGAAATAACACGTGGCTGATTTATGTCTCTGTAAACATGAAAAGAATATTGAGATAAATTTTTCCCAATGTCTTTCTTTAGAGGTTTTTGATATAAAAAAGGCTTAACAGCATAGTGTTTTTTTCATGTGTTCCAGTTGTTCTTTTTAAATAGCCAAATTTCTATAGGATCAAATGTTCCTAACTTTTTATTCCCAGCCTTAAAAGAATCATAGGCACAGTGGCCCCTTGTTGCTGGTTTATACTTTAGCAGCAGCAAAAGTACCAGGAATGTATTATTCAATAACAATATAATAAAGTTGTGCCTGTGCAGGGGGTCATACCAGTTTTGTATTGCCCCTTCTTGGTTGTAGGGCTGACCTTTGTCCACTGACCTTTGCTCGTGCCTGGCTGGTTTTCAAAGACTAAACAAGTTGCCCCATGTGTACTATCATTTAGTGGCAATCACACCCTTGCAATTTTGAGACACCTGTTCATTTAGCAACTCAAATAAGTCTTAGTTACCTTAATCAAATCTAGTACACACCCAGCTGTTTCTCTTCAGCCTGCCTGTGTTGCCTGTTACCTCTGTGTGAAGGTGCCCCAGATTCAAAAGAGCAGATTACGTAAAAGTCTTCCTCTCTAAATGGCAAAACAGAGACTGTACCTCTCAGGTTAATACCAATCTGCATCAGTAGGTCCAAAGGTGAGCAGATGGCGGGACAAGTAAGCTCCTGAAGAATACCTAGTCAAGTGAAATATGAAATAAACTTGTGCTTTAACAAACAAATAAATTACGGCCATGCATTACTTTTTTAAAGTCTGGAAAATCATAGAACCATAGGATGGTTTGGGTTGGAAGGAATGTTAAAGATCACCTAGTTCAAACTCCCTGCCATGGGCAGGGGTGCCACCCACTAGATCAGATTGCTCAGTGCTCCATCCAACAGATGTTGGAGATAGGTGTGCTACCAAAGAGGGCAAGGTTGAAGCATTTCAGCACCTTCTGCCAAGGGTGAGAAGTGGGGAGCAAGATTATCAGAATCAATCTGTGAAGAGTGTGTCAAGAGTGGTTAGCACGCTCAGTCTTACCAATGCTAGTACTATGAGAAGGAGAGACTGGGTGATGTTTAAAAATCCAGATAAGAATGTTTTTCCTAGATGAGGCTTCCTAGTTAGAGAAGAATTTCTGCCTTGGGATTCAACCTTTCATGTGGTAAATGCTCAGTTATAAATGTATGAAGCTATTGATTTTCTGATGCCTTGCCAGCAGCTCATATAGTGAATATTTAATGTAACCCAAATACTTGTTTCCTAGAAATACTAGGAGATTAAAAAAACCAAATCAAACTCAATCTCTAGAGTTCACAGTTTAACCAGTTGTATACTGGACAATCTAAAGAGGAAAGTGTGAAATGTCTGTCTGTGGAATGGGGAGCGATCCTTTCAGCAAACATTTAGTGTTTGCACTGACTCAGATGGACTTGGATGGGTGGAATTGCAGATGGACAATCTTCAAGCTTTGTGAGTGATGAGTATGGTGATTTTCATCCTGTTATCTGCTGATTTGCAGGTATCTGTGAACTACTTTGAAGAGGTCTATGAAAGACATTTTAAGAAAAGAAAGTACATTTATGTTACAAAGCAATTCACATATGCCAGTTTTTAAGGTAGTCCAAACTCCTAATTGAATTTTTGTAGGGAGTGTGAAAGGATGGAAAAACATTGTCTGAACTTATATTTGAGATTATATTCTTTGCAGTTTATGCTCCCTGTGTTCTAGGATTAGTTCTCCTCTTGCTTTCAAATTTCAGTGAATGAAGCAAAACTTGCTGACCTTTGGACTACTCCTAAAGTTAAACATGTGAGTTACTGGGTTTCTCTCCAAACAAGGAAAACTCTTCAATGTAAACTAGTAAATAAACTGAAACAGCCCAAAGTTAATTACAGCAGGACCTTGAATCAAGGTTGCATCTCTTCGTAATTAAAGTCATTAGGACTAGTGTTGTTTACTTTGATGCATGCAGGATTTAAATATTGGTTGGTTGTTGGTTTTCAGGTTTTTTTCCCGAGATTTTAATTAAATGAGCAAACTGTAGTTATATTGCTGCAAGAACTTTGGTGTCAGCAATCGATGCTTTTGTCTTAAAATTAAAACAAAGGCTTTATTTTCTTGCATGCTGTTAGATGGGCTATTAGGAGTATTAAAATAGTTGCAACTTAACTATGTTTAGTTATGCAATAGATTTTAGCCTCTTAGCCGAATTGTTGTTGTGGGAGATATCATGACTGTGCTTCTTTGGGACTTGACTTCATCATCTGGATGCGCCAGCTCAGGCTGATCACAACACATCTGTTTCCACACTAAATGACTATCTGTTTGATGTGCTGTTGTGTTTGTCCCTTTGTCAGCATGCTAACAGTGGGGTTCCTATTTCCTTACGCTCAGCTTTAAGGCTGTTCCCAACCTTCCCTTTTGTGCAGTCTTGTACAAGTCAGCGATGAAACTAGTTTCATGTTAAAAAATCCAAACAAAACTGAAACGCTAAGCTCCAGCCCTGATTTTTCTGAGCTAATGAACGTCACAGCTTCTAACTGGAGCATTGCATTCCAAAAGGAACAATGTGAGAAGCTTTTATTACTGTGGTGGTGCACCCTGCTTCCAGCTGCAGCAGAGCAATCCCCATCTGCCCTTCTTCAATTCTGCTCACTGAGATGTCACCCAGTCCTTGTTGTCTCTCTTGCTTCCCTGCTCTGCCTTTCATTTTGCTCCCTTCACATTTTGTTTACCTCTTGTCCCACCCTCCCGTTTCCCAATCTCTTTGCCTTTGGCACTGTCAGAACAGCAACGCCCACAGTGCTGATTAATCTCTTAACAAATCTCAGATTCAGTAGCAGGAGTTGGAACTCTACCAGGCTTTGGAGAAGACTCTGACCTTCATCCTGGACTGCCTCAGCCCAGCACAAACATGCCAGAAAGGAGGAGTTGCAGTTGCCTTAGTGCTTTTCACCTGGATGGTTCACTTCAGAACTGTGACAATTTCTGTAATCCTCCATTTGAGCAGTCTCTTGTGACACTTATTTGACACACTGCGGTGTGTTTACTGGGATGAGATAATGGAGGTCACCAAGACCTCTGCAGGAATGTGTAGAGGTGCATGGTTACAAACAGTTTTGTTGCACAAAATCTGTGAAACATGTCTGAACCATAGTGAAATGAAACCAAAATATATAATCATATATTTAATAATACTAGTGCTAAATCAAATTTTTAAATTGCAGTCAGCAACTCACTCTGTAGGAATATCAGCAACGGAAACCATATGGGACTCTTATGCTGTCTCAGTAATGTTTTCTCCCTGAGTTCATTTCACCAGTTTAGTTGCAGAATTCTTACATAAATGTACATACATTCTCTGTGTGATTAACCATTTTGTCTGGAGTTCTAAGAAGTGCTCTTGATGACCTTTGGCAAGCTGACTAGTTGTGTCCTGCTCTGTTAAACAGAGCAAAGACTCTATTTGTGGTCTAGTTTGTCATCTTCAATTAAGCAACAGATGAGAACAGGTTGCCTCAAGAGGGTGTGGATGCCCCATCCCTGGCAGTGTTCAAGGCCAGGTTGAGTGGAACCCTGAGCAACTTGATGAATGAATGATGTCCCTACTTGTGGCAAGGCGATTTGGAACTAGATGATCAAGTTCTCTTCCAACCCAAACCATTCTATGATTCCATTAGTCCTTTTGAGCTGACTATATTTACAGAGCAGTCTTCAGTTTGAAGAGGAATTACCCTAATCTTTTTATCTCTTCAGCATGAGAATTGCAGGGCTGAATGTCAGAGCACTGCTGCTCCTTTCTGATGTGAACTGCATGAAAGAAATAATCTACAGCAATGTTAATTTATGATATCTAATATCGGAGTATTTTCTCTTGCTCTGGAAGAGAGAGAGTATGGATGCCAGCAAGATACAAATTTTAAATGAGTATATACTCTCTAAAATTAATTCCATTTGTGACCTCTGTAGATCCTGACTCAGTGCCACCTATATTTGAGTTGGTGTCAGCAATATTGATGCCATATTTATCAGGAGCTGAATGACGAGATGATCACAGTGCTTTTAGGTGGCAATAGTGATTGAGCTGGTTTAGAAGCAGGAAGTGTGGATGTGGGCTCAGCGTTTCATTGTTCATCCTTAGTGTTCTGCTCCTGCTTAAGCCTTTCTGTTATAGTGTCTGCTGTGAGACTGGCTGTCAGGGAGGCCTAGGGAAAGACAATCAGTCAAACAGATTTCTGACTGACTTCTTTTATTCACTTTTCCCAATGTTTGATGGAAAATCACTAGATCATTTGCTGTGGAGCTTGTTCACAGGTGTTAGACTGAGTTTTGTGCACCAACATAGTTATTGCTGTCATGGTAAAAGTTGGTTGGGCAGGGATGTCTTGTTACTAAAACTAAAATGATTTAGCTGCATGGTTTAGTAATTCTGGCAGTAGGAGAAATAGTGAGAGAAGGCTCACCTGCTGAAAAAATATTCTTAAACCTGAAAAAAAAGTTTAGACTGTTTAAACATTTATTTCCTTCTATTGAGTTCAAGGTGGGGCGGCGTTATCCAAACAGCAGAAAACATGGCTAGTTCATAATAAACAGTACGTAAGTTTAAAGGCCAGAATAACTAACCAGTAAATATGTCTAGAGTTCTTTGGCTTTTATTATTTGTAGTTGTTATCTCTGTGGGTTTTATTGTTTTGAGAAATGAATTAAATCCAGGGGATTCTTACCAATATACATTGTGTCCTGGTCTGAACTGGACAAACTGCTTGCTGACCTTGAAGCCTGCACGGTTTTTGCTCCAAAGATAAGTTTGCCTGCTTCTTGGCATGCAAATCAGGAGTACTGTAGAGAAGACTTGAAGCTCATAAGAAATCTGAAACTCTGAATGAAAAACAAATAGAGATGATGTCATTGTTTAATGTGAAGTTTTAAAACGACAGGCTACTTTGCATGTTAAAGCTCTCCTCTTCCAAAATTACTGTTAGAAGATGTTTACAGGGTATTTGCTTAATGGCACAGTATGAAAGCCACATTTGTAGATTCCAGTCTTTTTAGCTACATTGTGCTTCGAGTTAAATTGACAGGGTTATATTTTACCTGGTACTGAGTTGAAAACACTTTGGAAGTAGCAGTTACCTTATGCAGAAGTTCTCTGCAGGTCTCCACAACAACAGTGGTACCTACTTGGAAAACCTCTCACAGATACTATGTTCTTCATATTCTCTAGAGTTTTAAGAATTAGTGGATTTTCTTTGTCTCCAAATAAAGCCAAGAGAACTAATGTATGTAAGAGCTGGGTCTATAACCATCTATTCTGCTTTTTATTTTACTTTACAGGCATGAAGTCCAAACAGAATGTTAAGCAGGGTGTGAAGCTGGTATTTTAGTGACCTGAATAGAGTTCAGCATTGTAATGTCAGTGCTTATACATGCTTCAGCCCTCAAGATACCCATTTCTCATTCTGTTGGACCAAATACAGTATCTTTAGCTCAGCAATGTAAGGAATTTTCCCTTTCTCGTTCAGTTGTGCAAACGCACAAGATAATCTGCTCCAAAAGTCACACTTTTCTCGTATGATACACCTGTGTAGAACTGGCTGAGTAAGGTGAAATTTTGATGGTCTTGGCCAAAGGTAATTTAAGGATGAGTGTTAGAGATGAAATTTTGCATTGGGATTGGATTTTACCAGAATGCTCTTAACTCACCCACCCACAACTACTCCCCCAAGTAATTTATAGGATTCAGACTTCAACATAGGTACAAAACTGATACAATATTTGGTAAGAGAGAGCTGTGAGTAAATGAAGCAAAGGATGGGGAAATCTAAAGTGTATAATCCATGATGACTTGTTCACAGGAACTTTGTGTTCTCTGAAAGTGACATATAACAAACACTAAAGATCTTAACTCTTGTTGTTTTACATGGGTAATAGTAAAATAAGGAGTCATTCAAAGAAAGTGGATTCGGCTTTGGAAAAACATTTCCGAGAAATCCACAGTGATGAGAAAGTACATTACTGTGACTGTAAGATCTCAAGGTACTGATGGAAAGGTCACACAAGAGTTTAATGGAAAAGCTAGGTGCACACCAGAGACAGAGGATAGATTGGACCTGGGGGGGATCTTGTTTTTCCATTTATAATTCTAATTACTAAGTACACTGTATGTTGTCCATTAATAGGAAGCCAGTTAGACAAAAGATGCAGCAGTACTAAAAGGGCACACAGGGAGAGAGTTGAAGCAGTGCCCTGCTGCCCCAGGAGAGATGTCTAGCTCTCCTGTGATGGCTGAAATTCTTTCAAACACTTTAAATAATCAATCCATAAGATTATTAAAAAGTCAGGAGAGTTTTTGGGGGAGGGGATGGTGTTGATGTTAAATAATTGAAGCTGTGAACTAGAAAGACATGGGTACCCTTCAAAGGAAGGAGGGATCCAATGGAAAGAACAGATTTGTTTTTCTCTCAAGTATAGGTACAATGCTTTGTAAAACTCTAGTGTGCAAGCACTAAATGCCATGCAGATTTAGGACAGGCATGATCTCATTAAATTTGCACCATTCACATTTAAGTGGAATTAGGAGAAAGTTGAGATTTTTCTCTTTTTTAATTGTAAGTTGCTCAGTAAGATAACTGGGTTTTTTATATACAGGGATAATATAATTTCAGTGTAATACATGCGTTCTCATTAGCCATATTTCATAGTTTTTTTTAAATATGAAAATGTCTTTTCATAAGCAGGGTGGAAGGAAAAATATCTAGGATACACAGGAGATGGTTGTTTTCTGGTGAAGTTTCACAGATGTAATTCTTATGCAGGCTAAATCCTTCTAGCTGTTACCTGCATGTGGTGGTGTTACTATATTAGGAAAATTGAATGCATTGTCTCCTCATGTGTTTCAGGTCGGCAAATTCCACCCTTGGATCCTCATGAAAACAGTAACAATGGAGCAATCAAACTTGGAAAGCAGACTTCACAGACGGGTAGGCGGTGCTGCTGACCCAACTTGATCTTTTTAGATTTACTTGAAAAAACAGCACCATTTGCTTTTTTTTTTCACTGAGAAAGGACTTTGTGATCTCAGTGACGTGGCTCCTTATCTTGAAAGCAGTAATTTCAATACTTCCCATGAGCAATAACGCAAGGACCAGAAGCAGAAGGCTTTACTTCAAAGGGATTTTGCAAAACCCAGTTGGAAAATCCTCTCTAATATCCTGTCAAAATTACAATGACAAAGTACTCCGATTCTCTGTTTAAACCAGTGACTGGGGTTTCTTCTTTAATAAAAAGATCGGTTTATATATAAAATTTAGGTTTGCTGCAAAAGCTTATCTTTTACACTGCAAAGTGGACTTGGCTTGTTTTTACAGTTTTCTCTGTAATAATAGCGTGAAAAAAACCCCCATAAAACCTGAATTTTGGCTTATGGTTTCTCTGCCATCTTTTTAGCTGGACTCTCCTTCAATGTTTTTCTAAATCTGTAGCTTCATCTCACGCTTTCAGTAAACATCAGCAAGAAATGGACTGAATTTGCTAACTGAAGAAAAAAAATATGGATCCAAAGGATGAGCAAATGCAGTTTTTACAGACTAGAAGTCAAAATCTGTGTCAGGAGGTGCTGTGTATGTGAAAGAAGGAGTTGTCATGAAGGAAGCTGCTGGACCCCATACAGTTCTAGTGTGCTTCAGAAAGAAGTGAAAGTGCAGCCACTGTGCGTGACCGGAATGATTTCCTGTGCAGGGTGTAGGCTTCATTAATTACTGAAAATGCAAAAAGAATGTAAATACAGGCTTAATCTCCACTACTTACCAGGTTTCCTCCAAATCTGTGCCCCAGACCAAAGCTGTCTCTGTTCAAAGTTGCCTATTCCTTGCGTTTTAAAAGAGGAAGCCACAATGCCCCACTCCTCATTGTCTCACTGCTGCACTCCAAGGGGTCTTTGAGTTTAAGGAATTATATTTCTGTACAAAAACTGCTTAAGAGAGCACAATATAATTTGGCATTAGAGGCTGAAATCTAATAAAAGAAACCTGAATGTTTATTTACAAAGGTAATTTTGTGAATTTTTGGAGTAGTCCCCTCATTTGTGTCGGGATGTGGTGTGGAAGACCCACTGTGTGATAACTTTGAAGCGTGATGCACTTGAAAATGCAGTGTAGGAAAAAAATGCTATAAAAGGTGGTTATAAACTAGTAATAATGTAAAACTCTATGCATTTTCCACTTCCATCTTTTATGAAAGTGTGTGACTGAGATGATAAAATCCAAATTTATCTTCTTCATCAATGTCATTGGAAATGGGAATTAGGGTAAGAAATGTGGAATTCAAAAAGAGAGCTTGGCCTGCATTCCACAATGTTGATTTGTTCTCTTATGAGGAAAATTATTGCCACTGCACATTTTGGGGGGAACTTACGAAAAGCAAGCAAATGGGAAAAACAACTCTCTGCAATAAATCATGAACAGGAAGGCTAAGAGCGTGGTTTCTGTGTTTATACATAAAAAAACAGCTTATTGGCTGGTTGTGAGATTGCTTTGATAAAATGTCACTAATTATTAGGGCTTGAAACAGAGCCAGATAAAATCAACAGGAACATTTTGTCTCCAGAGGGCCTAGAGTAGTTATAGGTGGGAAATGTCCCTCTGGATTTTATCTAAGAATCTAAACTGCATTGTTTTTCACATATAATCCATTTCTCCCGTATTTTGGCCTCCTTTGAAAGCACTCATAATTGAAAGTACGCCCTTGGATATTTTGGGTAAACTTTCAGTTGTCACCTGTGGTGATACACAATCCATGTCTCTGACTCATTGCAGCAACTATTTTACTGATAATTCAGGGCTATTTAAGTGAAAATTCAGCAATCATCCTTGTTGATAGTTGGGGAGGGAGACAGGCTCCTTTAGGGAAGATTTAATCCCTTTCTGGTACAAGCAAGTCTTCCAGTGGTGCCTGGCTCTTTGACTTGGCTGAGGAGAGGGAGCTTAACCTAGTCTTCTGTGCTAAAGAAATACCAAACTTACCAGCATCACAGATTCATACAATTTATAGGGTCTATGACTCAATGCTCTAAGAAATCTGGTTCTTCCTAAGTAAAATCCAGTAAAAGGCCAGACCTGAAAACCCAGAAAACAAGGTGAGATCAAACCCATGTTTTTAGATGTGTCTTAAGTTTTAGTTCAACATAAAGCAAAAATGCATAACTGATTTTTAAGCTTTTGTAAATCATTGTAACATTTCTCTTTTTTTCAACATGGCATCTCAAAACTAACTAAATCCTAATTGAGATGTCTGAAAGCTTTGTAAGACAATTCTGAGTACCTTCTAATTTATGCTAGAACTGGCAATGGATGCTGATCTGTATGGGATGTTGTCTTGAAGAGCCAGCTATACGCAGCTGCCATTGAGCAGTATGTGAATCAGAACAGATTTATGAGTTATATGTAAAAATAGCTTAAAATTGGAGGTTTTTACAATGGATCTCTGGCAGATTTGTAAAATTTGAATGCTGACTAAGTAGGCTCAAAGATGTTTTTGCATTTGGTTGGCCAAATCTAAATCACCTTATTCTGGTTTTAGTCAAGAAAAAGATTTAAGGAAATAAGGATTCTGATTGTATAAGTTCTTGATATGTGGGTTACTGTGAGCTTCAGTAGGGAAGTCTGAAGTCACAGGTGAAAAAATAACAGGCCACTGTGCTGTGCAGAGCATCTCTCATTTTCCTTCAATACAGGTTTCACCTTCAGTGATGATATAGCCTCTCTGCTGTTTGTCAAAGGTAAAGTGTAGCTTTAACACACCTCTTCAAATTTCATTTGTTACAAAAATTGTGATTTTTCAAATGTAAAATTAATGATTTCTGCTTCCTTTTGTTGCCTGTGTTGCTTGGAAAGTACAACCATCCTTCATAAACAGCCAGAAAAATGACATAGAAAAGAACCCCAATCTCAGAATTGAAAGTTCCAGCAGCAGCTGAAATTCTTCTTAGTAGTTAATGGCTGGTGAAAAGTTAAATTACTGTACAGGAGCACCTGACTCTGTAGCTTATCTTCTCTAATAATAAGAATAATAGAAATATCAATGCTGCCGTTCTCGGTTAGCCAGCTGGTGCTGGATTTGTCCAAGGTTTATTTTCTCAAGAGAGCTGGCTGCAGGACCGAAGCACAGGCTGTAGCACCAAGGATATTTGGTTGAGCTTGTTTGCACCGTGACTCAAGATTGTGACTGTCTGGTTGTGGGTGACTTGCTTCTCGAGCTTGTCATGAACTAGTTTAAAAACAAAATTATGAAGGAACTAGTTTTCATATATGCTTCGCATATGTGTGTGTATATAAGTACAGTTTTATATTGTTATGCTGACATGTAGTGTTTTTTCACTATGTCTGGTTCTCATATACTGCACATTGTATTCTGTAAGTACATTTTTTGTTAATGGTCATTTCACCTTTATGAACTTAAAGTTGCGGATCAAAGGTAGGAAGAAGATAGAGATAAACATAGGTACAATTGTTGACTTGCCATTCTTATGCATGAAAATGGCTTATTATAGGAAAAGTTTGTCTTGCAGACTGAGAAATCTGAAAAAGGTCATTATTATTCATGAATTAGGATTCATGAAGTGATACTCAAAAAGAAAAAAAAAGGAAAAAACTTACTGTTTTCATTCATGGTACATCATGTCTGTCTAAAGTGCTGCAGTGTAACATGGGCCCGTATCAGTACCTAGAAAAGTTACCTGCTGTCCCATGTGTTCACTAATCCTTCATGGCACATGGTAATAAGCGTGACTAAATAGATTACATGTGTGAGCATTCTGACTATAATCAGACTGTTTCAGTACAGCGATACACTTTACTATCCTACTCTTAATTATTTAAACAGAGTCAGTGATAAATGGTCAGTTTAAAATTACCTGCTAAGTACTCTTCCTCTGTTTTGTTTATATAAGGGCTTTGACTGGGCTGGACCCACTCGCTTCATGTATGGGATGCTGCAATCTGTTAATACCTTACTTTTTTGTTTTCCTATTAATTGTATTATACCTAATAATATTTTTTGCCCTAAAATGTAGTTTTTGTGTTTTATTTAACCTACAGTGATTAACGCTAATAAATGTCTTAAATGCCTCTGATTTGGGGATGTCTCTGGTTTCAATAAAGCAGAACAAAATTGCTCCCATTTTGCACATCCTTTGGTCTTGAGAAAGGGTTGTCTGCAGTCTGTGGATTACTTGCCCGGGATTTAAATGGTGCTTGAAACGTGTGTGGCTGGCCTTTTAGCAGAAACTGAATGCATTCCTGGGGGATCCTGAAGTCTGGGTGAACTTTCAAAAACCAGAAAAAGATGATCTGAAAATCCCTTTGATAAGTTATTTGATTTATCCATTAGAAGAGTGGGACCTGAGTGGCCAGTATCTGCATAGAAATTTAGAATAGTGGCAATCAGTAGAAAGTGAGTTGCCAATTTCCACTTGTTTTGAATAGCAGCAATGACTGGTGTGTCTCATAAGACACTTTCTCTTTTGTATGTTTTTATTTTGTTGGTACATTTCTTTTTTCCTCCCTTAGGTCACTCAAACTTGTGTTAAGAATGAACACTCTCTTAAGAAGTATGCAGTATTTCCTACCCCTTAGTGCTGTTGTTTCAAGAGGTGTTTAACCTCACCAAAAGTTTTTGCTCTGTTTGGCTCATATTTTCAAAGTTGTTGCTACAACTATGAGGATTTTTTTTAAAGGAGAAACAGGGATTTGGCCTAACCCTTTTCTACCTACCATGATAAATTAAATGCATACAGGTACACAAGCAGCACAATAACTCAAATAACAGCACAGAACACCATTTTTCTGTGTAATGAGAAACCAAAGAGGTTTCATATGTTGAATTTAGTTACTGCTGGATAGATACCCAGCAGGATCAGTTCCTTGCTTTAAAGCAATTATTTTGAAAAAAAATTGTATCTTTGCTCCAGCTGTACATGAATAAGAATGAACCCAGGTACACAACTGTAAACTAAAAGGTGATAAGGTACTTAATTCAAGGAAAGCCTAAGTAAGCCCCTTAACTATTATCAGTGTGTTGGAAAATCAGAAGTGAATGCTGTTTTGCCTTTAGGTGCGTAAAGAGTCGTGCCCCTTGATGGATCAGTCCTTGTGTTGTCAATGGATGCTATTACATGGCTTGGAAGCCTGTTCTTGTGGTGCTTTAGGTCAGTCTGGAGTTGAATTTAGCAATGAGACGGGAACTGTACAATTGGCTGGAAAATAAATCTCTGGTTTCCTTTTGAAGATTGAAGGTTGTGTCTGGAGGTACTAAGGAAAAGTATTTGACATTTTGGCCTTCAAAATCCTCATTACTGCAGTTTCAGTCCTTCTGCAAAGAGCATCATAGGACACCCTGCTGTGATCTGAGCACTGTACTGAAATCAGGACAGCAATGCTGATGAAATAGTCTGTGTAGCTACTTCATACCTCCACCCCCTCACCTAATCTGCAAAAGTGTTTAGGCCACTACCAAGTTTGCAAAATGCCTCCCTTCCCTGAAAGGAAAACAGTAAACTGCAGGATTACTACTTTTTTATCCCCTCTTGATGTTGTTTTACACAAGATTACAGAGTAATTTTCTTTAGAAGTGTTAAAACATGGGAGGATAGACCAGGTAAAGATATTTGTACAAATGCCTCTATTAATTGGTGCAGGTTACTCCCTAAGGTCTCAACATCCATGGTAAGGTGCCTTCACGGTGTAATGGGGTTCTTGACCATCAATAACGTCCTCTTTTGATCTTCTACTTTTTAACAGCTGGACCAGGGATTAAGTCATTGCTTGATATGAATGCTCTCTCACTGTTCAAAAGTAAGACTTTTCACTAAAAACTGTAAAATCAATCATTGGCCACATTTAACAGGTTAAGATGAGAAGGAATAAGTAATAGCATAATGTGGCATAATACAGCTTTTGCCATATATGAAATATCTATTTTAGATGGATTTCTTCTATTAAAAAGACTCCTTATTGCAAAATGCCTATTTGATACTACCAAGTGGGTCTTCATGCAGATTAATTCGCATTATCATTTACCACTGTTGTGCATTTTGTAGGAATATGAGGACAGGCTCGTGATATGAGCATTCGTAATACGAGCATTCGTAATCATTGTGTTTTCAAGAGATGGGTGAATAAGTGTTACTGGAATAGTTTTGTGATACAGATGTTGTGATAGTACACTGACAGAACTTGATCTAAGAGACCTGTACAAACTTGCACTTAAGAGTCATACCAATTAACAAGCTTTTAATAAGATACCATTATTCAACACAGAAAAGAGAATTTTGAGGCTTCTGGTTAGGTATTAAACATTGAGCAGCTCAGGAAGGATTTCTTTTTCTGGTTGTTAAATTTCTCCAGCACAAAATCATTTTTATCATTTTTATCCCTGAGACTCCCTGAAGAACTAAAAAAAAGGAAGAAAGGTTTTTTTGAAAAGTACTGACCTTGTTTTGCTAAAACCTCCCTAAGAACCCAGGCTTTCTCATCACCTGTCTAAAGTTCTTTAAGATACGCCTTGTTTCTGATGAAGCATTTAACCTTTCTATTTGCTGCACTCTGGGAATTTTAGAAAAGAAAAATGCCTTTCCCCTGAAATCCATTTAATTCACATTTATTTCACCTAGTCAATGCCACTTCTGCGCCCTCCACAACAGTAAAATACATGGTTAAATAAGAAGTTAAATACCTAACAACTAAATCCCTGTTCCCCTACAGCAAGTAGAATATTCTGGGGAGATGATCTGGTATGGACTAAAACAGAAATGATCTCTATGCTTCTGATTACATATTGACAAGTACCAATCAATAAGGAAGTCGGCTTACATGTCTGAGAGATGCCCTTGAGGAAAATGAACATCATGTTCCTTCCTCTTGGTCAATATAACATGACCTGGGGGGCAAATGATACCAAAGTTACTGACTAAAAATAAATAAAAAATGAGTAAGAGGATGGTAACACTTCCACTTGTTTAAGAGGGTTGAAATAGGTTAAGCACCTTATAAAAGAAATTCCTGCTTCTTGTCTTCAAAGACTCTAGTTGCTTTGCTGACAAATACATGTTGGGAGTTTTCACAGAGGTCTAGCAAGAAACAGTAATGGATGGAACCTGGATAAAACAGTGCATTTCAAAATCACTTTCCTGAATTCTAGCTCAGCAAAAAATCAAGTCATTGTCAAACCTAGAATCACTACTGAATATCCAAGGTCTTGTCTGTGTTCATCACTCATCACGTGGGACAATTTTGTACTGTAGATATTTACCAAATTGCATAAAATATGTAGAAGGAATCTCATAAGAGCCCACAGAAAGAAGGACATTCAAGATAAAGATTTAACTTTTCTGTGCTATTTCTTGAGACAGTCAGGAACACAAATGAGAATTAAATACCTTTCCTGGCACCATTTCCCTCAGAGATAATGTTAGTACTTTGAAATTTGCCAAACTCTGTAGGTCATTCCTGATTCTCAAGGAAAATTTGCTTTCAAGGTGGCAACCTGAACCGCCTGCTGGCACCTAACCAACTCTTCTCCTACGCCACAGCCTTTGACACCAAAATGGTTCTCCCCATAATCTCAGTAAGGAGGGACAGAAGTCTGACTAGCAGCTGACATTTCTATTGGAGGTGACTCAGTTTCTTGACAGTTTTGAGTACAAAGGAGATTCTTCAGCTATGCTGGAAATATGAACTCACAATGACCTAGGAAAGGGCTTTCAACAGATAAACTTGTCTCCTTATGACAGAGACATCAGAAAAGCAAAATATTTTTTTTGTATGTAAGTTTTTCACCACAATATTTTTTAAATTTTTTACTTCTTTTTTTTCTTTTTTTTTTTAATACCTTTAGGAGATGAAATTCCTGGAGGGGAAACAGGTTTCTTGGAATGAAAAGAAATCTAGAATGTTATGTTAATTACAAAATTCTGAAAAGGGAAAATAACATTTCAAACTGAAAAGAAGGGACAAACAACATGGCAATGATGCTGGGTCACAACTCCATTGAAGTGATAAGAAACAAAAGCTATGTTCAAAGTACAAAATCGGGATTTGGGGTACAAAAGATATCGCATTATAAATGGTCAGAGTGCATATACATGCATTTCTTGGCACAGCCACGTTAATATCACAGTTACTTGAGAACCCTAGCTAATAACTGAGCATAAACAAACACAGGACTAAGAGTACATCGGGTGCCTATGCTCCACCTATAAAAAGTGATACCATATCTTTACCTGTGGGTAAGCCTGAATTTACAAAGTACAAAGTCCACTGAGTAAAAGATGATACCCTTTCCTGCAGTCCATGACACACCAATTACTGAGTTGGAACCTTGGGCAAAGGGCTTTGGCAAATACATTCCAGTGCATTTAATGCAGCCACCCTGCCTGCATGGTTTGGATTTCCATTACACTTGATGTCGCCTGAATGATGTCTTGGAATGATGGGTGGATTTGCATAAAATGGGCAAATTGCTTCAGAGAAGACTAAAGGAGAAAGGATAAGGTGGTGATAAATGCATCAGAGTAGGTTTGCATTGACTGATTTAACCACAGCATATAGTATGTAGTTAGGTACTTGCTGCTGGCAGTATAAAGGCTTTACAGTAACACAACATCCATCACTGGAAGTTAAAATGCAGGGATTTTTATTTTATTTCTCCCAGGAGGAAATTGATGCCTTAGAAAATCCACAGGGCTTGAGTCATCAAGTCATCACTGTCAGCAGGCATGTCTTTCAGACTGTTCATCTTATCTCACTGTGAATCACACACCAGTGAAAGGAGCATACCATGGCAAAAAATTCCACCCTTCCTTGTGCAATAGACACCCTTCCTTGTGTGATAGACACAGTTAAAAAAATTACAGGACCTGAAGCAACTGCTAGATTAGAAGGAGAGCTGCCACCTCAGAAGCCTGTTTCAAAACACATCAGTGACAGCAAGATGAGGATGTCTGGGAGCTACAGGTTTCAGAGTTCTAAGAAAGTGGTTACTTAGCTATTTGGCAAAATTACTCAGCCCACATCACTGGTAGCACAGGAGAGCCGAAAGTAATTGAGGCTGCCTTCTGACAGGTCTGCTTTTGAAGAAAGCTGGCTTTCCTGGTGAAATAGTGACAGGATTTCCGTAAGAAGTCCCTGTTCCCCAAGATGTTCAAGGAAAGATGTAATCCCTGGCATTTTCAACCAACTTCAGAAATTTTCATTCCATTTAGTGAGAGCTCCAAGCCATAAAAAAAATCCCGAATGTTAGATTATTCCAATGTATATTTCAAGCCAGGCAGACACACACAGGAAATCAGAGTTCAGGAACTTCTGGTGTCTTCTTATCATTCTGGAAATGTAAGGAGGCTGTGTTTCAAGCTAGAACACTTGATTTTATGCCCAGTCATGTAATAAAATCTGTTATAAGGTGATGGAAAAACTTTCTACCAAATTTTATAGTCATCGTGGTTTTAAACATAGCCATTACTGTAATATCACAGGTGTTGTTTGCCTAGATCTTTCATACATCTTTCAGGGCTGGTCTGTGGAGTGGGATATTTTGACTGATTATAACAGAGTGTAACTTGTTATCCTCCCACTGAGGTAAATGCCTCCAATTTATATATCCATCCTCTCTGGATAGAGGTCAGAGAGGATGGATCCTTCTGTGAGGGCTGTGAATAAGGAAAACTTAGAGTCAGGCCTTTGAGACCCTGAGGCCACATGATGTCACTGGAATACACAAACTTTACCCAGTACATGACAGTTTTTGAGGAAGAGCCTAATTCTCAGATTTAAAATGTGACTTAGTAAAAATGTAATGATGCAGCTCCTTGCTTTGCTGTCCATCAAAGCCATCCAGATAAAGCCTCCTAAGATTTGCTGAAGTTTATATGCCAGGCTTGGAAACAAAATTTAGAATGTGAAAATTACCTAAGGAGTAATCTTTTTAGTGTAGCCATCCCTAAGACTGAGCATCCAGTATTTCAACTTGGTTAAAAGTTTTTTTGCTGATGCATAGGCCAAAATCCGGGTCAGCCATTCCTGTCACAATTGTATTGTCTCTGGATAGCTAACAGGAACAAAATGCAACAATTTCTTTGATATGAATTCCTGTAGAGACTAGTTTCTGGATAATAAAGCACAGTTTTTACTAAGCTACTTTGAAAAGATGCATCTTTTCTGTTATGATAATGAAGTTATATGAAATTTTTCCCCCTTCACTGTATGTGTGAGAGAATGTTCATCAGTGAAAACAAAACACATTTAAATCTTAGGCTCTAATGCTCCCAAGAGTACGACAAAAAAATTGGTGGAAATACTGTTAGAGCCATTCATCTTCATTCTGAAATAATGTTGGTGCACAGGGGAGAATTCAGATGACTGGTAACAAGTGAATTTGGCACATCGTAAAGAATAAATGCAATGGGTTTGGATAATTACAAGCATTACATAGACCCTGGGCAAAATACTAATAAAGACAGATTATAAAGACAGAAATAAATAGAAACTAATTCATAGGTAGTAGCTTATGCAATGCTAGTAAATTTAATTTTTTTGTGGAAAATAGATGCATTCAAGCAGCAAGATGAGATTAAAATGCAGTTGCTTAAGATAGATGTATTGATTTAATACACATGGATTACTTTAAGTCATTTGATGTAGCCCTGCATGACAATCTGGTAAAAAAAAAAAGCTGTACTATACAAAATCAATTTACCTATATCAAATGCTCTGGGAACCAATTAGCAGCTACATCAGCATGTTTCTACTTCTTCTAATGGGTTATTTAACAGCTTCAAAGGAGCTAATGCAGCTCAATATCTTTATCAGTGATCTGGAAGAAAACAAAATCTGCTGATAACTTTGCAAGTTACACCAAAATCGCTGGAAAGAAAAGAATGAAGAGAACAAAATGACATAAAGGTATTGAAGTTGGTGCTTCAGACCTTAAGTATTAAGCCAGTATTTAAAAATAGGATGAGTCTCAATGTGGAAGATATACTAGCTGCTGTTTTCAGAGGTGGGATCCTCTGAAGCCTCTGGTGTTGGCCCAGAGAGGGGGGGTGATGAATGAATAGAAACTACTTTCTGATCCATTATAGATTCCCATTTTCCTCCTTTCCATTATTTGCCTTACTCAAGGAAGGAAAAAATGCAAGGAATGGCCTGGCACAAGAAGAAAATCACATTCCAGATTTGCAGTGCCTAACTTTGTTTTTCTATTAGAATACTATTAATTTCCATTAAATTTCCTTTTCTCATACTAGAGAAAAACCCACCTGCCTCCTTTGAAGATGAAAGTAGGGAAAGTCAGCTGGCATGCCTCCTAGCCAGCACAGAGGCAGGAACTATGTGAATTAGGAGAGAGGGAAAGGGAAAATCACCCCAGTAAAATAGGACAGAATTAGTTTGGGGATGACATAGTGGGAGCAGGGTCTCTCTCACACTGTAGTGTATTTCCCTCTGAAAACCAAATTGAAGCCAGGAAACTTGTGTAATTAAAATACAGGCTGCACAGTTAAAGTTTGTATTAGAAGGCATTCTCACAAACTATTTACAATCATTTAACTTTATGAATTTACTGTGAAACTTCTATTTATGTTTTTATCTGCAACAGGTATGTAGGCACAGGATCAAAGTAGTGAGTGAGTAAGTACACTTTCTTAACCTTTCTTGTTAGTGCTTGGTGTTTGGAGGGGGAAAGTGATGAATAATCATGGCTGTAGGTGGAAAGCCCCACACATGTTTACAGTGCCCATTAGTGCGGGTAGGACCTGCTGAAGGCAGAAGGGACTGGGCTGCCCACAGGAAAGGGGAGCATCAGAAAAACACAATAGATTGCTGACTGGTAGGCACATGGGTTGGCAGTGGAAAAGTGCCACATGGGGTAATCCAGATTAGACCATCTTTTGCTACAATGGGGCTTTATGCAGACCTTTTTACTACTTGCAACTTCAAAAATGCTGTCAGGTACTCCTGCTTTGCCTCTGCAAAGTGTTCATATCTGTTTTAAGCTGACCCACCAAAGTACCAGAACAAAGTCTGAAAGACACAGCCGTGTTTTTGTGTAGTGTATCAATTGCATATTGCAATCTAACAGGTCCTCATGGGTATCATTTGCACAATGAAGCTATAAATAATTCAGTATTTGGCATTCAAAGATTCTATCCATAATAATATGCAGACTTTTATTCTTTTTTTCTTCCCCAAATGCAAAGTAAATATTTCATAAATGATCTCTCAGGTAGAATGTTCAAGCTTCTGTGCAGGCACAGAAACTAGAATGGGGAGATGATTCTAGAAACCTTGTGTCTTTACTCCTACAGATAATGAATTAATCAAAAGCAAAGATTTTTTTTGTGTGTATTAGCCCCACATTAGTAACCTTAGCTTCCTGCATTTGCTAAAGAAGTATTTTAAGCACTTGCCTGTTTCCTGCCACAAGACGAGAAACAGAGAAAGAATTTCCAGGAGATGCACACAATTCATGAAAGGAGAGTGGCTATGGATGCCCACGGGACCTGTGATCTTGCAAATCTGCAAACTCCTAACTTTATGTAGAACTTTATGTATCCACTATTCCTCTCAATTGCATAAACATGTGCAATTGCAGAGGCAGACCTTTAGCTGGCATAAGTGCTTGTGAGTTAATTGATCATTCAGAGTGAAGAAAAATCTTTATGTTATTTGGTAAGAGACTACGGGGCAATGGATATTTCCTCATCAGTCACTACGCCAACGATTGAATCCACTGACAGTTTCAATGTCTTCCTTTCTTTTGCTCTGCTCATTTTCAGGCTCTCAGCTAATTTGAACTTGCATCAGAGACAAACATTTCATTCTTACGTTCATGATACCTATTTATTTTTAAAGTGTTGTTAGCGTAGTTTTAGCTGTCTCCTTCTGTCGGGCCCTGCTTAATTGATATAAAAAA
Source organism: Campylorhamphus procurvoides (assembly GCA_013396655.1). NCBI lineage: Eukaryota > Metazoa > Chordata > Aves > Passeriformes > Dendrocolaptidae > Campylorhamphus > Campylorhamphus procurvoides. Next base: position 185,879 of record WBMV01009137.1, on the reverse strand, counting down.
TAGCTGTCTAAAATGTTCTTCCTGAGAAAAGTTTCTATTTTCCCCCCAAGAGATCTTTTCCTTGTGTCTGTCGTCAGGCAATTCTACTCAATTTTGTAAGAAAAATCTAGCACTGCTCCTTCAGTGTGTTTACCTTCTGTAATTCTTGCAAACTAATGTGCCCTGAGAAAAGGAGTTGGATTCTTCTCATTGGCAAATACTATTAACAAAATTGTGGAGCAAATTCCATTCTCAATGGCATCCTAAGGCATCATCAGCTTCAAATTGCACACTCAATTAGGGCCTGATCCAATGCTTTTTAAAGTCACTGGAAAAATTCCCCCTGATTTGAATGGGCTGTAGCTCAGATCTTAGGGAACGGACATTTCCACTGCAGATGATCAGTTTAATCTTTGAGCATGCTGGAATTCACACAATGATAGACTCACAGGGCTGTAAAGGACTTCAGAGGTCACATCTCAAGGCAGGATCAGCTAAATTTATATCTCCCAACAGATGTCTAACCTGTTTTTAAAGGTCAGTGACTGGGACTCCATGGATTGTGCTTCCAGGCAATGTTTTTTGATAATTATCCTTACTCTTAAAAAGTTCTTCATATCTGTTATAAATCAATTCTTCCTCTCATCTGCACTCATTGCTTCCTTTTTTATTCAGAGTAAATGAGAGAGAAGACTATTTTCTTTCTCTTTGCAATAGCTTTTCATGTATTTGAACACTATTACTGAATACGTGTGACGATCTTGTCTTCCTTAGGCTAAACAACCTTGGTATTTCAATCTGTTCTCATGTTTCAATCTGTCTGTTTTCTGGATTTTAGTCATTACAGGTTCTTTCTTCTGGGCCCCCTAAACTTATCCCTCACCTTTCCTGACAGACAGTGCCCAAAACCAGACAAATCACTTCTCAGCACTTTGTAGAGGAAAAGCAGTTCATGTGTCAGGCACAGTCTTAGTACGGTGCTTGTCTTTCACACGTTGATATGACGCTATTTGCTCCCATTTACCTTGTGACCCATTAGAACTGAACCAGGCATAATTCGAAAATATAATTTGAGGGTTTCCTCAGAGTGCTGGGGAGATGCTGAGGGCAGAATTAGTATCCAGAGCTGCTACGTATATTAACAGAGCAAGTGAAAGGGGGAGTTCAAATCCTGGATGCTGGATGAGTTCTTCAAGCTCAGATCGAGAAAGACCATGACATTGTCAATTTGAGAATGTCATGTGATGACCAAACGGCACCATCATGCTGGTTCTACAGAATTACTTCGTAGGTTAAGACTTATTTAAGTCTTTCAGAGTCTTTAAATAGTCTTTAAGGAGTCCTTGAAGGAGGCAAGTTTCAAGCACCTACTTATGTTTGTATACTTGCCTGTGCACTGTTGATTTTTGGCCAATCAACACATGCACTCTCTGTATTTGGCATATTGAATTGTCTCATTATATCCCTCATGAATGAGTATGAATGTAAGAATCAATTCTTGAAAACAGTATTCAAAACTCCACTTCCTTAATTACTTTGTCCTTCGTCAAAGGACTAATGGCTGTTAGCATGTTTGAAACTGTCTGAGGAATCATTCAGTTCTTTAAATTGCACTTTAAACCACAAAACCAAGATACCACTTCTGTCTTGTTCTTACAGAAGTTAATGGTCTAGGGCATTTTTGTGTTCAGCAGAACAGAATTGGGTCCAGAATATGAAAAGCACACAAAATTTTACACTATAGGTATTTATGAGAATGCCACTATGTATTGTTGTCTTCTTTCCATATGAATATTCAATACGCATTGTGTGATTTTATAATAACTTACTAGGTAAAGAAATACACTGTATTTGAACCAACTTGAAGATATTCAACTAAGATTTACTTTTCCAGTCTGTGGCAACATTTGAATGGTGCCGTAAATCTTCATTAATGGTGCGGACTGCAATTTTTCCTCTGATTTACAGGATGAGAAGTGGGCCTAAGTTTATACATGGAACTCTATAGCAGTTAGGTAAATGATGACTAGAGCCTGCTGTATGGACATTTTGGTATTTCAGAAGATAAACAGCAGCACAAAAAGGCCAGGTATTTCCTTAAAGAGAAATTGAAACATACTCTTAGCTTTATACCTTTGCATTTTGCCATATTCACAACAGTGCAGATGCATGAGATATTTCACTGAGGGAGACCTTGAATTTTCCCATTAACACAAAAAGCACTGTGGCGCTTGGTTGCTTTTTCTGACAGTCTCAATTACACCAAGAAATTGCAAAGAAGGTTGTGATACTGTTTTATTGCAAGACATTTTGAAGTTGAGAGTTGGTGGGACTGAATAAACTACCTGCACAATAAAGAGTGGAAAAAGTCATGAAGAAACTGAATCTATTTGGCTACTTCTAAGGTATAGAGAGTGCTTATTTAATATTTAATAGCAAACAGTTTTGAAAGATGTCAAAAGATCTCTAAATTGGGATATTGTAACAATGATACCGAGTTCACAGTATGAAAAACATTAAGACCTACAACTACACAGGACAAACATTGATCTCACATTAAGCAAATGTTATCCTTTTGCAAGCAGTGATAAATACACTAAAGACACTTCTGGAATGACATCATCATATCATCAAAATCTGTGACATAAGTTCTATTGACTGTAATAGATCCAAGATTTCATTCCTGAACTGCGCTATGAGGTGCTGAAGTGAAAGGAATCAGATATTGGAGAAGGTTGCCATATACTGCTGATCAACAGCACAGGTGTTGCTTAATATAAAAAATGACATCAGTTTGGATGAAATAAAAGCATCAGATCAGAAATTATACTTATGCAATAAAGCAGATCAATACATTATTAAGGTTCAAAATGTGTTCAAAAAACAACAAAGACTACATTAAAAAACATTTCCATTAAGCCACCCACCCAGTGTTTATGTACTAACTCTGTCATTATTAAAACACAAAATAAGCAGCTTGAAGCTGGACAGGGAAGCATCAAGCTGGGCTGTCCAGGGAGGCTGTGAAATCTCTGTCCTTGGAGGTTTTAATGACCTCACAGGACAAACCTCTGAGTGACCTGGACTGAATTCAGCTTTGGCCTTGCTTTGAGTTGGAAACTGAACTACGTGCCTAGTGGGGTCCCCTCCAGCCTCAGTGATAGTGTGACATCCCTCTGTGACCCACAGCTTGAGGCTGTGCCCTGTCCTTCATTCACTGCCTCTCCCCCGATGTCAGTTATATCTGTTGCACAACCACGTCTAACAAGGTGTTTGCACTGAAAACCATGCATGGGAAAACCTGTAAGACCTGTTGCCCTATTAAGGAGATATCTGAACTTCTGGTTCTCCTCTGTTTTTCTTAGACAAGAGATGTATAAAAGGATTAGACAGTAGAAGTATTTCTGTCTTCTAAATCTGCATAGAAGAAGCTTCTTTTCACTCTGTACCCTTATTTTTTAACCCCATGAAGAGGAGAAAAGACAAAAACTTTTGTGGCATTTGGTATTTTGCAGCAGTTTCCCACATCTTGATTTTTTTCCAGCTGAGACCCAGTTCTTCTGGTACATAATCATCTTTTAATTCTGAAGCTAAACTACCACTTTTTGAGAAGTGCACACTATGGCTTAATCTTGGGTGGATTCATGAACAGAAACAGAGAAAGACTGAAGATAGTAAAGTTAACATTCTTCTTCCATGTAAATAGAAAAAGAAAAATGTCTATTTTCCAGTTCATCTTCCAGATCCCAAGGGTAAGAATGCATAAACAGAGTGGAACATTGGTTTTGCTAACAAAGCCCAGCAGACCACCAGATAACAACTTTAAGTATTGCACTGTAAATAAGAGATGTAATTTAAGATGCTGTTTTATGTGCATCATAAAATAAGTCTGTAGCAGGAAAACTGCAGCCAGAGTAGTTGCAGAGTTCTAGTGACATTTTCACACATATGCCACATAACTCCACCTATTGAAGCCAATTCCAATCAGGTAAAACCACTCTGAGGTATTTTCCTAGAGCACTTTTTACTTATTTCTCCTCCAGTCAGTGATGGTATTAAAAATCACGTGGATAACATTTTGCTGTTGGCAAGAACGGCACGGAGAAAAGTCCTGAGTAGGCAGGTGTGATGGTGGCAGGCCTGGATGGAGGCTCTACTGGAGACAAGGCAGTCTGAACCTAAATTACTGGAGGGTCTCTCCAGCTGAATGGCCCCAAGGCCCGTCCTTCATGTCTGGAGCTGAAATAGAGGTATTCAGCAAAGAAATTATGACATTCACAAGTTTGACTACAATGAGCCAATTTTGAACAGAAACACTTAAGTAATTTTAATGTATTTATTATCAGGACGTGTTTTTCAAACTGCTTATGTCCCTATACATGTTCTTAGCACACCTACACCAGATTTTTGCAAGAGAGAAAATAATGTGTTAATCATTCTGACTTAATTTTCATGACCTGTACTCCAACAGGTCATACAAACATATATTTTACAGCAAATTCTTCAGAAGTAGATTTAGGACAGAAATTGTAAAGGTTCGGATGGATTTGGTGTTCTGTTTTTTCTTGTTTGTTTGTTTGTTACTGTTGTACTGAAATACCCCAAGATGCACCATCTGCTTGAAAGTATGGTACTAATAAAAAGGCTTGCTGTGACAGCACTGTGCCTGACAAAAAGTGCAAGTGAGGAGGAGGGCAAACACCCCATGTTCCTGGCTACTAATATATAATAATGGTTCCCATTTCTCATTCAGGTTTTGCAAGACCTCAGTCTCCCCCAGTATTTCACAGAATTCTTAGGGTTGGAAGAGGCCTCTGGAGATCACCTGGTCCAACCCCCAACTTCCTGGAGCAGGTTACCCAGGAACGTGTCCAGGTGGATTTGAATGTCTCCAGACAGGGAGACCCCAGGACCACCGGGGCAGCTGTCCCAGTGCTCTGCCACTCTCTGTGTAAGGAAGTCCTTCCTCATGTTGAGGTGGAACTTCTCGTGTTTTGGTTTATGGCCATTGTCCTGTCACTAGGCACCACTGAAAAGAGTCTGGCACCAACCTCTGGGCATCCACCTTTGAAATATTTATATGTTTAGCCGGGATACCCTCTCAGCCTTCTCTTCTCTGCACTAAACAGGCCCATTTACTCGCTGTCAATATTCCTAACCCTTCACATAACGGTAATTTCCCCACTTCACCGGTACTTTCGGCTGTTTTGCCCTGCCCCGGGCCCACCGTTCCTGCTCGGGCCCCCTCAGGTGCCGTTCCGCGGCCCTCGGCCCAGGCCGCCCCAGCCTACATCTCCCGGCAGGCCCTGCGCCCGCCGCGCGGCACGCCGGGACATGTAGTTCTGCCGGCCACCAGCGTGCCCGGGTGGCCCCTAAGGAGGGCAGTGGCATCCCGGCCTGTGTCGGGGATAGCGTGGCCAGCGGGACCAGGGCAGGGGTTGTTCCCCTGTACTCGGCACTGCTCAGGCTGCACCTCGAGTGCTGTGCCCAGTTCTGGGCCCCTCGGTTCAGGAAGGGCACTGAGGGCTGGAGCGGGTCCAGAGAAGGGCAGCGGGGCTGGTGAAGGGACCGGAGCACAGATCCTGTGGGGAGCGGCTGAGGGGGTGGGGGTGTTTAGTCTGGAGAAGAGGAGGCTCGGGGGGGACCTGATCCCTCTCTACAAATACCTGCGGGAAGGCTGTAGCCCAACCTCTGTTGGTCTCTTCTCCCAGGAAACAAGTGACAGGACAAGGGGACACGGCCTCAGCCGAGGCCAGGGCAGGTTTACGCTGGACATTTGGAGGAATTTCTTCACAGAAAGGGTGTTTCGACACTGGAATGGGCTGCTCAGGGAGGTGGTGGGCTCGCCGTCCCTGGAGGTGTTTCGGGATAAGGAGCGGACGTGGCACTCAGNCAGCGGTAGCGGTAGCGGCCGCCGCCATCTTGCGATCCCGCGGGGCCCGCCGTGCCGCCCGAGCACCGCCCGGCACTGCCCCTGCCCGTGCCGCTTCCCTGCCGCTCCCCTGCCCGTGCTCCTCTCGCTCCCCTGCCCGTGCTGCCCCTTGCCTGTGCCGCCCCTTGCCCCTGCCGCTCCCGTGCCCGGCCCCCGCCCTGCCACCGCTCCGCCCGCGGGCCCGGCCCCGGGGCTCCCTCCGTCCGCCTTGCGGGATTCCAAGCTTGGCGAGGCTGCCCTGGCGTCCGGCCTTGTCCCACTTTCCCCCTCTGGTGCCTCGGCGGGGCTGGCGCGGCTCTGCACCATCGCCCCGCGCCGCATCCCGGCCCGGCCGGGGATCCGCGCCCGCTCCGCAGGGCTGTCATGGCACCGGGACGCGGGCAGGGAGCTCGCCTCTTCCCTGGGAACGAGGGAGGAGGAATGCGCGCGTTTCGGGAAGTTTTATGTGTGCTGTGTGTTGCGTGCCGACCGCATGGCTGTGACCGCCGTGACGCGCTGCTGTCAAAATAGGTCCCGGCTGGTGCTGGTGTCCTGTCCAGGGGGGATTCTCTCCTCCTCAGTTAGACAGATAGTTGTGAAAGGGAAGGATCTGTCAAAAATGAATGATCCTTGAAAGGTAAGGGCATAAAGAAAAGCATGATAGGACATGTAGTTCCCAGTAGTACCTTGTGATTATATCTTATAGGGAGTATTGAGAAAAATCGCCAAACGTTTCAGATTTAGAATCAACACTGCTGTGTTTTTTTTTATTTTTACACCAGTTTATGTTATGCAGACTTACATTTTTAAATGTTGTGACTAGTGTCAGCACATGTATGTGCCTAATCTTGTACGTGCTTCTATTTTCCACTTTTAGAAGATTCATTTTTCATTGTTTTAGAGGGACAGAGTGGAATTTATGATGTAAAAATCTTCAAATGGACGAATAGAACAAATGATTGTTTGTATTAGAAACAAACACTGTATTCCCCTAAAATACTTATAGCTGACCTAGCATTCAGAAAAACTTCTAACAAGCTATACTTGTTTTATTGATCTAGCAAATCAATTCAAACTCAAAGGCTGTCTGATCACATGTATTAATTTCTGGATAGCTTGAGTTTCAGATTTTTTAAATTGCACATTCATACACAGTCAAAACTATAGCAGGAACTTGTCTTATTCACTTTGGTTTCATGTTATTAAAATACTGCCAGGTCTGGCTGCAATTGCATTTCAATATGCTGAGCTCTTAGTGCAAGAACAGGTTGGAGCAAAATGCGTGATTTTTCTTTTTTTTTTATTAGAAAACTACTGTGTCTAATTAGAATCTTTCAAATGCTGAGCTCTCTTTGAGCTGGAACTAAGCCGTATTTGTGTGATATGACACTGTGTTGATAGAATAAATACTAGATGAGAAATTCTGTCTGTATGAAGCTGTTGTCAGTCAGTGGACTTTATTGTGCTGTGTGTTTATGTACTTAGAGCATGAAATGTGTATTCTTTAGGCATAAACTTTGGTTTCAGGCTAATGCATATATTAGGAAAATTTCTATAGAGCAGACTAAGCAAAACAAATTCTGAAACATAATGAGACTTCAGTCTTAATACTTCACGGAAAGCACTCTATTACTATACTGTGGCAGCAATATCCTACACAACGTGCTGTCAATTGAGAGAGCATTGAGAGCACTCTCAATAAATATTTTCTAACGACTTATTATTTGGAGGTGTTTAAGAAGGTTTGTGGCCCACAAACTGATTTTTAAGTACGGCTTTGAAGAATACAATATTGGCAGAAGGGAATTCTCACTGTTACCTTTTAAAATGTAATTGGTTAGTAAGAGAATGTATGATGTGGAATAAAGGTAGCTTAGTGTAGGAAAACCATGCAACTTTGCTGAAAGAATAGAAGTATAAATTTTTTCACTGCAGCTGGTTATTCAATGTTATTTTATTGGTACAATTATCCATTATTATTACTAACTTAATACTGTTGATGGGTGTGTAACAGAGATTCAGTTTAAGTATAAACATTTGAACTTGGCAAATAGTTTTGTTGGTTTTCTTGCCTCAGGAACTACTAATGGATTTGCTGACCTTTAGGGTAACAGTGAAATGTGATAGTATGCCCCTGTGCAAACAATGATTTAAATTAAAAAGTGCATAGGACTTATCTTAAGGAGCAGTTAACAAGGCTTTATATTCATCATTGCCCGATGAAACTGCCCTTTTTTTTTCTTTTTTAATATCAATGTAATCTAATTTACTCAATCAGCAAAAATAAGCTCTATGTTTCTCCTTGAGTTTTATTCAGCATGATTCAAGGGGAGGTCTAAAGAACACATCGTATGGTGGGTAACGCATTACATGTTTCCCTTGCTGTCCAAAAGATTAGAATCCTGTTTTCACAGTGCTTTGCAGTCCTAGAAATTTAATTCATTAATAGTTTTGGGTCATGTCCCAATGATAGCTAGGTTTCTTTCAATTCTGAAGCTATCAGGAATACCTAAGGAAACCAGCAAAACAAATAAGTAGTTTTCAGAGTGTTGTGCAAATGTGACAAGGGGGAAAATTGTACTTAAAAGTGGTGAAACCAGGAGGCAATTGATACACTATGTAACATTGCTTTCAGGTACTCAGTATATGGAGCATTAGAAAATTTACCTTGTGGTCCTTGGACCCAGGTCTTCAGCAATACTGCTCTTGTAGGTCAGCTTTCTTTTGTGTTCTGGTGTATTTTGTTTAGCTTCTCAAATCTGAAGATATTTGAGTTTGTTTAGGATAAGGGTAGGATGAATTCAAGCATGACACGCTTAGAAGCATCTGATTTGGAAGGTGGAACATCTGCTTTTTACTGGTGTCTTCTTCATGTGACTCATGCTTATAATAGTTTGTCTGTAGCTCTAGTTTAGTGAAGATTATGGTAATCTGGAATTGCTTCCTTTTGAGTAAATGTGTTTTTTAAACACTTATTTTTTTAAATAGTCAAGTAGTTTAATAGCATTTGTTCAGTTGAAAGATTTGTAGCATTTTTATGGAAAGTCAGTCTTCCTTAAATTGAAGAAGCCAGTTTTGCAATTTTGAGTAAGAGGTATTTAAGTTGGTCCTGGATGTTGGTCCTTCTTTAAGAAAAAAACCTTTTAAAACCTTTGGCAAATCTTTAAATCAGTCATAAGATGTGCTTCTGCAACACCTAATTGAAAATCAACACTGGTTGATTTGATGAGCTCTGGAAGATTAGTAGACAGTGTTCAGAATTTGAATTTCCTGTGGTGTCAGAGGTGTCTCACTAGCAATAGTCAGATATCATAAAAATATCTGAATATTCTAAATTGGTATCCTTTATTGAAATTCTTGCTAACAAGTGTGTGTAATCCAGTTATGTTACCTTTGTAAACAACAGAAAATAATGAGGCATACTTCCTTGAACAGATTAAAATAAAATTTTAAGTGTTTCTATGTGCAGTAAATTTTCCCCTTGATGGTTTGAGTTACTGGGAGAGGTCAGTATAACAGAGGATATTTAATTTCTGATTATTAATCCGATTCATAGTCTAGAATTGTTAATTTATAAAATCAGCTATCTGCTGTTGCATATTCAAGTGACTTTTCAGAGTTAGGGAGCACTTAAGTATTACAGCTTATTCTGAAATGTAGATTTCAACAAACTTTTAAATAATAGAGAAATATTGCTGTAGGTTATTTTGTAATCATTGCACTGCTATTGGTAACATTGAAAGGCGTAGGCTATGCCTTACTGCAAATCGAGAAGGTGGAATTTAAAGGCAAAAATAGCTCAATGTTAAATGCATCTCTGCCCTCAAGGTCTGTTGCCAGAATTGGCCTAGGATGCCTTTTAGTGTAGGCAGAGTTTGAAGTCCTCAAATGTGATCTTACTGCCTTACTTTTGTGTGTCTTGGTTATGTCAAGTTTTATGACTGTTTTCATTCTCTTCAAAGCACCAGTAAATTTGTGAAGTCCCAGATTCAAGGATAGGTTGAAAAGAAGGCGATTGTATGTCAATTTTCTGGTGTCTTCATTCAAGAACCTTTTCGAAACTAAACAGTGGGAGTATAGAGGGGAAAAACTGGTTGTAAGTAATTTCTAATACAGTTGTGGCTTTTTGATACTTCAAAATGATTCCATATAAGTGACTAGTTTTGCTGGCTGAATATTGCAATGTGGCAAAGACTGAACATCCCATAGAACGACTCAGTATTCAACATGTAGTCTTAGACTTTTTTCTTTCTTTTAAATCCAAGAGTGATTTCTGTCGCTGTTTGCTCTTATATATCTGTATTTCTATCCATTGCTTCATGGATCAAGTGTAGTATTTGTTAGTATCTTAATTTTTTTAATCATATGTATTAATGAAAATTAAGGCACAAAATTATTTGTGGGAATGTGTTGAGAAAGGATGGTAATGTTTTTTACCTGGTGCTGTTTATGAGGGTTGTGTGTTAATACAGTCATCTCTGCCACTGTGTTAGACTGCATCTAAAACTGCCTTTTCAAAGGGAGTTGTATTGATCTGTGTAGTTAGGTGTATTATGGGTGTTAGATTATGTTTTGGCTGAACTAATTTGTCATTTGTTTTAAGATGCAATAATGGAAGATTTTCCTGTGATGATAAAGGTATACAGCAATAAAGATTTGGAGGCTTTGTTCCTTACCTGCAATTTATAGAATTCTGTTTTATTTAATGCTGCCATTGCTTCACTAAACAGTGAAACACAACCTAAACCTCACCGTCTTGGACTTCTAGTGTGTACCAATGATTATTGGTATAAAAGCTTCACCCTTACACTGTAATTAGTATAAAGTGCCTACTCATGCTGCTTGTTGATAGCCTGACCAAGTGTTCTCTAGATCACTGTAAGACATAATAATACTGTAACAAATTTACTGTATTATGCGTGAACAGTGTACTGTTTTTCAAGGCTGGGTTGAAAAGTAGGAACTTACGATGATTGAGAGGAGCTGTTTTATGCATCATTTAATAGGTCTGAATATTTAGTGCATGGACTCTCTATTGTGGTATAATAAATTGTTCCTGTTTTGACTTGACTGTGGTTTTTGAATGTTTTACTTTCTGACCAACTTTGTCTATGGGAGATTTTAACCAGATTTTTGTGACCATCAGTCATTAAAGGGTTATTACATGCTCCTCTTACAAGCCATGAATTTAAGTAGGAAAAGGCTTCTGAAGAGAACTTGCTGTGTTTAAAGTGGAAAAAAGCACCCTGACTAATTAGATAAGTATTACACTTTCCAGTTCGGCAGTTTTCAGTTTACCAGGCTTGTATTATCAGATGAGTCAGATAAGTAAGTAAAAGCTAATTTCTAAAAAAAAAAAATAATTTAAAAAAATCAGCAAAATAACCTTACTAACATAATTTCTGTTATGGTATTGTTGTAAAAAAAATGTAGAAACATGAGTTAGAATTTTAGTAATTTTGTTTTTCTTAAGGTAGTAAGACTTTATCTGGTGCATAGTGATCTTGGCCTTTAGCTTGTCTGGCCTGTTAGTGTGGTTTTATATTGTATACAGTTACCTCATGGCAATTGTAAATTATTTGGCAATGTAGATGTTGTATTTCATTTTACGATTTGAAAGTATTTAGAAATAAATGGTTATGTAAGTTAAAATAAACATTTCCTATGCAGTTTCACTTATGAGTTAAGATAGTTTACTGTATACTATCCTGGTGTAGGACTTCATGTGTTTAATAATATGAATAAGGAAGAAAATAAAAAGAAAAAAAGATAGTCAAATCAGAATTTCTCCCTACTTTGTTTCTCAAAATATGGTCTTACTTGGAATGAAACCTTAATCTGACAGTTCAGTGCTGGAATTGATCTGACATCAATAGTAAGTAAAGTCTTAGACGAAAGAATAATTGAAGACAGGGAGGTAAATGGAATGCGGAATAAAATGCAGCATGTGTCCCAGGTAGAATGTAGCAGTCTGATCTAATACCTTCTTCTCTATCTATGTCTCTGTTTTCTTTATCTCTTCTGTGTGCGTCTCCTGAACAAAACCTGGTTTACCCCTGAATTTACTGAATGTCATTACGTTATTTCATGGCATCATAGAATGGTTTGGGTTGGAAGGGATCTTTAAAGATCATCTAGTCCAGCTCCACTTGACATCTGTTACTACCATCAGGTTGCTCATGGTACTATCCAGCCTGGCCTTGAACACTTCAGACATGGGGCATCAATAGCTTCTCTGGGCAACTTGTTCCAGTGCCTTGCTGTTCATAGTGAAGACTTTCTTCCCAGTAACCAATCTAAACCTTCTTTTCTTTCAGTTTAAATGCATTACCCTTTCTTCTGTCCCTACATGCCCTTGTAAAAAGTCCTGCTCCAGCTTTCTTATAGCTTCCTTTAGGTACTGAAGGGCTGCTGTAAGGTCTCCCCAAGGACTTCTCTATGCTGAATGACCCCAACTGTCCCAGCCTTTTTATCATAATAGAGGTACTCCAGTCCTCTGACCATCTTTGTGGCCCTCCTCTGGACTCTACACCCAACAGTTCTATGTCTGTCTTGTACTGGGGGTCTCAGAGCTGTACATGGTAATCCAGGTGGGGTCTCTCATGAGAAGGGAGTAGAGGGAAAAACTCACCTCCCTCTACCTGCTGGCCCTGCATGTTCTCATGCAGCCCAGAGGTACACTCATGGGCTGCACATGCACAGTGCCAGTTCATGTTCAATTTATCACCCACCAATATCCCCAAGTTCTTCTCCATAAGGCTGCTGTCAATCCATTTCTCCCCCAGTCTATACTGAAATTGGAGTTTCCCTGGCACAGGTGCAGGACCTTGCACTTGGCCTTCATGAGGTTAATGTGGGCCCACCCTTCAAGCCTGTCAAGGTCCCTCTGGATGGCATCCTTTCCAGAAGTGAATCAACTGCATCGCTCACTTGGTGTCATCTGCAGACTGGCTGAGCATGCCCTCCATCCCACTGTCAGTGTTGTTAATGAAGATACTGAATAGTATTGGTCACAGTATGCATCCCTGTGGGATAGTACTTGTTACTGGTTTTCACTTGAACATCCAAGCGTTGTCTTGATATCTTTGGACATGACCACCCAGACTATTCCTTGTTCATCTAACAGTCCATGCATCAAAACCATGTCTTCCCAATTTAGAGATAAAGATATTGTGGAGGACTATATCCAAAGGTTGTACAGATGTCCTGGCAGGTGACTTCTATAGCTCTTCCCTTGTCCATTAATGTCTACCATGGAAGACCACTAGATTAGTCAGGCATGATTTGCCCATGGTAAAGCCATATTGGCTGTCTCTTAACTCCCTGTCTTCCATACGTTTTGACATATCTTCCAGAAGGGTCTGTTCCATAATATGAATAGTGATTATTTGATGCTGATAAAACTTAGTGAAAAAAATGTAAGATAAAGAAGGGACAAGCTACAAAATAAGTCAGCACAGCTGTTTGGGCTGTTGGAAGTGTAATAGGACCTTTCTAAAGGATTGGACCAGTGTTGTGTTTGAACTTGGTTTAGTGTTTTCATTAATGACCTTGGTGTGGGTGAGACTGTGCTGGTAGAGCTCATTGGTAATGCAGAGTTAGGAGACATGATGAACGCAAAAAGAAAACGTGTATTTGATGTGTGCTAATAATAGAACATTTTGCTTAGAAGTGATGAAAAAGGAGTAAAACTAGAGACTAGGTCTTAATCATAGGTTTGTTGTGAGTGTGATAAGTCATGAAATGGGGCAAATGTGAGACTGTAATTTCATAGTGAGGGAAGAATTAATGTCAAGCTTTATGGCATTGATGAAGCTTCATCTGAATGCATCCCTGGCAACACCTACTGACATAAAATGCACCCAAATGGGAATGGTGCAAAACTTTATTAACATAAGGGAAGTAGAATAGCTTTGGCTTGTTAATCTTAGCAAAATGAAGACTGAAAGGGGATCTGATTGCTATCTATAAATATATCAGAAAAGGTAAGCACTGGGGAAAAGGAAATCTCTGTAGGCTAGGATAGGATTGGTGTAAAAATGAATTGACTTCAAGTGCTATGACTGTATTTAGATCACTAGAAACTGGTTGAATTTCAATTCTGAATCATGTCTGTCTGAACCAACTTTCTAAAAATTATGTGGGCAAAAATAGTTTTAAATTCACCAGATAACAGCTTACAAAATGTTTAGTTTTATGTTGGCTTCAGAAGGTTTCTCCTAGGTCATGACTTTACAATGCTCTTGAAAGTTTGGTAGGACAGCAGTGGTACCTGATTATGTACTTAAGCTAGAACAGGTATGTCATGTTACATTCTAAGACATTAGAATAGCTTGACTGAGAGACATGTTTAATGTTTTTTCTTTGTAAAAAGGGATGTGAATTTAAAAATCATATATGTATGAGTAACTGCTCTATATGTGAAGTAAACTTAGTAATTATAGTTCATAGTTTATGGGGCATGATGTTGATTTAACATGTTAACACTATGATGCTAATGTGGCCTGTAAGTGTAGTAGACCCAAAGAAAGTAGAAACCGTTTTTAAATTTGACTGTCCATCAGCCATCTACTACAGCTAGTAGTAGCCCTGTTTCAGCTCAAGTTGGAACTTCAGCTGCTTCTGTAGAAGCGAGCTGCCTGATCCAGGGAAGCATGGCTGCATTGGCTCAGCCCAGTACTGTGATCTGAAGCTGACGAGGGAATGGAGTTTGTGGTCCTTACTGATCAACAAAACTGACAAATGCAACTTTAATTTGAAGCAAGTATTTGTTTTTCTGAGTGACTGTAGGATCTGCTTCTACCTGACTTTCAGAAATCTGGGAGTTGGAGGCCTGTAGTCTGTGTGTCCAGAGACTGAAAACTCACTCTGAAACTGCAGTGAGTGGCTGGTGTCTTTGGGAGGTAGTTTAATGTCAGCTAGATCTGTCTGTAGGAAATGTTAATGTCTGATTTAGAGGCCTCTTTTGACCAGACTTTGTGTTAGGTGCTGAGGTTGGACACTGTCAGCCATCCAAGAGCTGAAACTTCGGGTTTTTTTAAAAGAACTTTCTGGGCTTTTGGCTGTGGTGGGAGATGTGTGAATTTGATCTATTTTTAAAGTTTGTTTGTTACTCTGTTGGGATACTACTTGAAAGGAAACTGGTGAAAACCATAAGAAGCTTCAGTGGTCTGGTTAATGTTTGAATGTAGCATCTGATAACCCAGTGCTCGGAGCACACTGGGAAAAGTGGAAGGTAATAGCTTTTGGTCAGGTCTTACGTGGGAAGACTGATTTTTCCGTGTGCCACTGCAGCTGTCATCTGAGATGATTGCCAGTGTTCTGATAACTTCTGTGGAGTTTGAAGTGTAGCTTGTATGTTGCAATTTAGATCAGAAGGGCGTGTGCAATTGGAAATTTCGTATTTGAGTATTTTAAACAGCAGACATGGGCTTTTCAGTATCACTGAAACCATTTGTAAGCTATAGCAGGTTAAAATACGAAGCAAGTTGAAAGGGAAAAGTTAATTGTGTATTTTGTTCTATAGCTCAAATATTCCAGTATTCTGGAAATCTAAGAATCTCTGTAAATGTTGAATTCATTAGTATCCTACCTTATGCAAGTAAAGAGAATAGTTACTCCAGCAGGAAGGGTTTATAACATATCCCTTACTGAGCTAAATCTATACTGAGAGATTGCTTGTACATATTAGTTGTTTCAGGACTTTGGGGATAATTCAATGGCTTATCTGTTCAAGTTCAGCAGTGTTAATATTTCTACTGTTCTTGTTATTTCAACAGTGAGAATGCTGTGGTATGAATAATACTTCATCATTAGGTTCTGAAGACTTTATTCTAGTGCAATTAGGAGCCCAAATTAAGTAGGCTCCTAATGTATGGCAGGAATAACAATGTAACCAAATAAAGCTAAATTGCAAGTAAAAAATTAACAATATTATGGAGTTTAGGTTTAGGTAACAAACATGCCTTTGGTGTTAGTAACATGACAGTTCTTTAATAGTGGTGCTCTTTCAATAGGAAAAATACTGAGAATAGAGTTTTATGACTAAGCAGGGCCTACACTGCTAGATTTTAAAGCTTAAGCTAAGTACCAGCAGTAATACCTTTGGATAAAGCTATTCCATGTTACACCATCTTATTAATAGCAGTGTTTTGTTGTTAAGACTAAAGAAACTGTTGTCCATATTTAACATTAAATGCAGGACAATCTCAATTTAGGCTGTATTTTATCTTATATGTAAAACAGATAATGTTCTCTTTACCAGAATTCTGTGGTAGTGATATGTCTGTACTTTACCCTTGAGATAATGCTTATTGTATTTTTGCTGTAGTTTATTAGCTACTAACAACATTTTAGTAACAAGCTGGGGTGAATAAGAAGTTTTGATCCAGAAAGATGTAAGGAAAAAAATTGTTTTGTCTGCTTTGGGATGCCACTCTGTTGTAGTCCTGTCTTTTCTCTGTCCAAATGGCAGGCAGTTTCAGCTCCCATTTCTCTTACACCAGCCTCCAGTAAAGCATTCTGTCAGCATCTGCACAAGCACCTCTAATAAGCTCTGTAGCCTTATGTAGCCTCTGCCCCTTCAACAGAGGAAGATGAGCTATTTTAGGATTAAAAAAAATGGGCATTGTCTCAGCATTTTTTAGAAGGAAAAATCTGTGATAGACACATCATCAGTATGGATGCTGACAGTATGTCATCATGGGTAACTCAGATAAAATCTGATGCTATCCCTGGTAAACAGCTAGCCTAGAATCAGCCTTCAGGAACTGTGGACACTGAGGTGTGTCAGCTTTCCTATAAAGCCCATTTTGCATTCTAAATTTTACATGCAGGTGGAAAAACTAACTATTTCTCAAGGTCCAGGGAAGAATAAGAAGTTAAAGTTTCTATAATGCTGTTCTAATGCATGAGTCCCTTCTTGAGAGCTGTGGTTATTTCTAGGTATTATTAATCTCTCACCTTCATCCACTGATTATTCCTGATCATTCAGACCCATGTTGAAGTATTAATCCATGAAACCTAAGCCATTATGCTTCATAGACCATGAATAATTTTAATGTAAGTGATTTGTTAGAGTTGGGATTTTTTTTCCAGTTGGAGAAGGTATTTGAATGGTCATGATTTTGGTATTTCCAAGAGAAGGAGTTATTTCATAGGCAATGCATGCTATGAAATGCATGTGTTCTCTTCAGATTTTTTTTCCACAGAGGTCTGAATATTAATGTCTTAGAAGTAATTTATGGAAATAAACAACATTCCACTCACTTTCTTTTGTGTCAGCTGTGTCATCTATGCTTTTTTCACAAAGACTGTAAAATTCAATTTTGAGCAATTAGGTGCTTTTTGTGTGTATTTTAAGATTAGTGTTCTTACCTGAAAGTCAAGGTAGTTTTGACTTGCTACAGAACACAAGTATTTCTCATTTTTAGATGTCTTTCCTTCAGTACCTTTGGTAGAAGATGATCAGATCAAGGAATACTTAAATAAATTGGACCTAGTAAGTCCCTAGGCCTTGACGGAATGCATCCACGAGTGCTGAGAGAGCTGGCAGATGGAGAAGGCTGACAGAAACCTTGTGAAGTTCAATAAGAAATTCAAAGTCCTGCAGCTGGGAAGGAGCAACCCTCCAGGCACCAGGTTGGGATCTCACCAGCTGGGAAAGCAGCTTTACAGAACAGGCCCTGTGGGTCCTGGTGGACATCAAGGTGATGCTGAACTGGCAATGTGCCCTTGTTAGTGATAGTGCCAGTGATGTTCTGGGCTGAATTAGGAGGAATGTTGCCAGCAGGTCGAGAGGGGCGATCCTTCCCCTCTGCTCAGCACTGGTGAGGCCACAGTTGGAGTTCTGAATCCATTTCTGGGCTCATTGTTATGACAGAGACATTGGACATACTGAAGAGAGTCCAGTGAAGGGCCACAAAGATGATGAAAAGACTGGAGCATCTGTCCTGTGAGGAAAGGCTGAGGAAGCTGTGACTGCTCAGCTTGAAAAAGCAAAGGCTGGGGAGGATCATACTGATGTGTACAAATACCTGAGGGGAGGGTGCAAAAAGGACAGAGCAGGGCTCTTTCAGTGCCCAGTGACGGGACCAGAGGCAGTGGGCAAAACCTGAAACACAGGAGGTTCCCTCTGAACATCAGGAAACACTTTTTTACTGCGAGGATGACCAAGAACTGGCACAGGTTGTCTGGGGAGTCTGTGGAGTCTCTGTCCTTGGAGACGCTCCAAAACCTCCTGGACATGGTCCTGGGCAGTGGGCTCTGGGTGTTGCTGCTTGAGCAGGCGGTATGGCCCAGATGGCCTCCAGAGGTCCCTTCTAACCTCAACCGTTCTGTGATTGCTATGCCAAATGATGGAAAAGGAAAACAATTAAATTTTGGCCTAATTAAAAAATTCCTTATTACATCATACAAATATGCTATATACAAATATAGATCACCTGGGGCCATGTTAATTTGCCTTTTCTTTATTCCATTGTTACTTCGATTGTGGCAGAATGAGTTGATGGAGATCATACTCTGTTGTCTATCCTAAAAGTCAGTTAACTTGTTCTCTAAATTTGTTTTGCTGGATTTACAATAGTATTGCTACTTTTTATCCCGCTGACTTGAACTAATTTCTCATTTATTATGTCTCAAATTGTCAAATGCAGTAAATGACTTTTCTTTGTCTGCCCAACCAGACTTTATTGTGGGCTGGAAGAAAACTACCCTGCCTGAGTTTGTTTTGGTAAAGGTGCCTTGAAGTGTTCTGTATGTTTCAAGTGCTCTTGGAATTTCAAACAGGATGCAGCAGTTGTTAAAAACCAGCATTCCACTTAAAGCATATAATGCCCATAGAAGTTAATTCTGTACCCTAAACATTTAAAGGAGTTTGGATTCCTTTTACCAGTCTGTGTACTTTTTAATGTGTACCTACATTGCTTTTAGATATGGCTTAATATATCACTTTAGTGTGCCAGTTTACAACTTAAATAAACTTAATTCAGTGCATGAAATAGAGTGCTTTTGGCAGTCAGTTTAGGTGTTTGCTTTTGTAACAGCTACAGTTCAATGTCTTAAATTGAACAGGGCAATATGCTTAACACTTAAGCTGTTTCATAAAATGCTTTTGATTTTGTTTAATAATGCATGCTCATTTTTGTGCAATTCCACAAGTGATCTGCCTTCTAATTATCAAAGATTTTAAGTAATTTAATAAAATTAGAATTTATTCTTATCCAGTTTTCAGTAGAGGTGATGTTTTAAGACAGGCAGGCTCTGTGTGTACATTATGAAAGCCTTCCTAATTTTAAATGGAGCTACTTGCTGACCAAAGCTGCCTGCTTCTCAGAAGGACTTTGTTTGCTCTCTACTGCTGAAAACTAGAGATACTGACATTGGTCTCTCACTTCAACTGGGGGTACCTCAGCTTGAGGAGGTTTGTCTAAGCTCTTCCTTCCCACTCTAGAAAGGCATATTCACATTGTCATTTTTTCCTTGATGTTTGACCATCTCAGGTGGTAGAAGGTTGAGTTTTGAAGCTGAGATATTGAAGAAAAAAGACACTGCTGATTAAAAAGATCTCTACAAGCCCTACCTGTCCAGTAATATGTAGCATTTTAGTTTTACTGCAGCTTAACTGGCCAGTTTATGGCAAGCTGGGAAACTTGGCACTGTGTTTCAGCAGTGAAAATTGGCTCTGCAGAATCTGTGGCATTTCTTCCTGCCCACTAGTTGCTGCAGTCCAAGATGTGTAGTTGCCAGAGGCAACCCTGGCATTAATGTTGCGGTGACTGGTAGTGGTATTTATCTTTGTGTGATTGTGAATTCCAGAATCTCTTTCAGGTGTTGCAGAGTTTTGCTTTTTTTTGAAGGATGTGCCATACTAATTTAGATTGTGTCGCTCCTCTGAATATAATAGATGGTTGTTTTTTTCTGATTTACTATCCTTCCTGGTGCTCCTGCCTGTCCATGCTGAGATCCACGCTGATTCTATGCCACTAAACTACCAAAACAGCTGGGTTCTGCAGGAACAGTGAAATTCAGTCATCTTTTCCTTTGTGCACCAATTTGTTACCACCTATTTATTAAATCCGATGGTTGAAGTCCTGAGAGACTTTAAACAGCTTTTTTTCCTTGAAGCTTTTAGAGAGCAGGTAAAAGGTAAAGCTGTGACAGGGATACTCTAGACCTTGGAAAAGGCTTCAGTCCTTTCTGAAAGAGATGTCTGATGCTAAAAGATGTCCCTAAGCTAAAAGCTTTCTTTTTGTGAAGTATCCGGGAAATGCAAAGGAGGTCACTGCATTCATGTACCTGAGGAATAAAAGCAGATTTCTTCTAATTATCTGAGGTGTTGAAACTGACAGTAAATATCAGAATAATCTGAAGAGTATTGTGAATCCTATCTCATTATTGCACACTTTAAAAAAAACAGGCATGAGGAGACCTTTCATGTCTCAGAAGAAACAAAACATCTTTTATTTTGGTTTAAAAACCAGTTTATCATCAGTTTATAAATTCACTGCTGCTTTGTCTTGAAACAAGCTGTTTTTGAATAGTATAGCTCCTTTTCTCAAACACTGTGCCTTTCAAAATGAGCCTCTGAACTGTGCCTTTTTTTTCTTTTGTGCAGAATATCCTTAGTAAAAGTAAGAGAAGATTGAGAAGCAGAGCTCCTCAGGCTGCCTAGAGTTGCAATTAAAAAAAAAAGCAACCCATACCATTGAAAGCCAGATTCAAGGTGCCCTTTGCCTCTGGGCACGGCAGGAGAAGTGGTTATTAGGTGGCTAATAGCCTAGGTGTCTGTTAGTAAAACTCCCAGAAATAACTTCTCAGAAATTTGTGTGTAGCTTTAAAAAATAAATGGTTGATGTTTTTATGAGTGTATCACCAATCTTAGATTTAGAATATTCAGCTTGTGGTATGGCAATAGAAGTTATTTTGGATCACGCTCTGTAAGTAAAGGCAACTGTATCCTTCAAGAACCATTAAGAGACAAGTGGCAGGAAACTTTGAAATGGTTTTGTAAATCTCCCTCTTGGGGGCTATGTCAAATTTGCTTGGATTGACAGGGTGACTATTTCATCCACCATACATAGAGAGATTAAAGGGAAGTTTCAGACAAGTAATACCAGTTCCTGTTTTCTCAAAAGAACCTTACTGAATGTAAACCTAGCTCATGTATCTTCATCTATATCTCAGTATTCTGATTCTCAGTAATTATCTTTTTAGTCCTTTATTGATTTGTGTCTTAGTGTTTTGTGTTAAGACTCTGTTTAGCACTCTCTTAAAATCAAGGATTTGGAATGAGTTATAGAAACAAAGACATCAGTTACATAGTGAGCCCCCTAGAGTAGTAACATCTATTTCCTTTGAAGTAGTGCAGATACTTCTGTGAAATAAGGTGTTCAGAAAAGAATTGACTTACTTTGTGTCATGCAATTAGTGATTTTGTTGTACCTTACCACTTGTTCATGTAACATATTTTTCATCCAATTAAATCTAAAGTTTGCTTTCTTTGTAGTTTTTTAGTGGAAAAATTGTCATGTTTTCGACACTGATAAAAATGATTCTGTACTAATTTAATGTGTAATTTTAAAGAACTGTAAAGAAGGTTCTTAAAAGTACCTAATGTACACATGAAATATTTTAAAATAAATTTGATGTTCATATGAAATACCATTTTCTAAGTAACATTATTCTAGACCCCATGCAGTCTTGCCTTCAGATGACATGAGCATAAGGGAGATTAACAGAGCTCAGAATGCTGCGAACCTTACTTACATTCCATGCTATTACTGTGTGGCTTTGCAGGTGATCTACTGGGAGACGTGCTTTTGCAGCTTGACATTGAAATGATGCCTCTTGTTCAATGGAGGGAATTCCTATCCTGATGGTTTAACATAAATGCAATGTAGAGAGTACACTGTATTGAATGCATAAATACAGCAACTACAACTCACTTTTCTGTGGATCAGTTAGAATGTATTCATAAACAGAGTATCATCTCTCTTGCTTATTTTGAGTTTAAAAAATGAGGTTGATGTCTCATTCTGTCAACTCTGTAGGTGCTCAGAAGCAAACAGAAGTTGAAATCTCAAGAGCAGTTACTATGTTTCAGTATCAGTGTTTTCTTTCTTTAAACTATTGAAAGAGTTCCAAAGCTTCTATGCCTAAAGAAAAATCCAGCAAAATTTACTTTTGAATATGGCCATTACCTTCTAGGTATTTGAGATGTTAAGAACGATTTGGTAAAATTAACATATGTACATATGAATTTTTTGCGTCAGCAGATTGAGTCTGTAATGCTATTTCAGAGTAACTTGTTCATTGCTGTAATGAATATTATAACTAAGGTGATAGAGTGTGCTTTGCATGTAACACAGTATATGTACCTAACAGATGTATGATTTAACCTGCTTTTAGAGGTTTGTTGGCATCAAATTATATTTTAAGAGTTACTTGTACTGTATAAACAGATTTCTTTTTGACAGATACATGTATAGTTAAAAAAGAACAACCTTTTTTTTTTCAGGTCCCTTTACAGATGTAGTAACTACAAATCTTAAGCTACGAAATCCATCAGATAGAAAAGTATGCTTCAAAGTGAAGACCACAGCACCTCGTCGATACTGTGTGAGGCCCAACAGTGGAATTATTGACCCAGGATCGTCTGTAATTGTTTCTGGTAAAAACAAATATGTGTAGTTGTAGGTTAGGTGTTTTTAAGGTCTTTAATAAAGTTCTCTAATGCTTGATCTTAAAGACTGTTTGAAGTGTGTCAGCTTTTTAAAAAGTTTTTGTTTAAATAAAACTGTTTCCCTTCATTAGCATGATGCCAACTTGATGTAGAGCTGCAATGATATATGGAAAAATGCTGCTTATAGGAATACTTGTCATTTGTCACATTTATCTGTGGCTCTGAGGAAAAGAAAGTTGGAAATGGGCAGTGACATTAACAGTACCTTCAGACTGCTATGTTCATGTATCTTGAAGTAGAGCATTGCTTGGCTGCTCTGATGTGTTTAAAGTATAACATCTCATAGTTCATTGCATTAAAAAAATTCATTTGCAACTGCAGGCTAGTTTTTTTGACTGTTGTATTGCTTCCTAAACTGTATTGTTTTATAATTCTTCCATTTATGATAGTAGTTCATATTAAGGATCAGGCGTTAAATTGCTTTCAAAAAATTAAGAGTTTCTGTTGTTTTGGATATGTGGAACAGTTTGTAGCCCTTAAATTTGAAAAATCTAGTATGTTTCCCTATAGAGACACTCTCCTGATTCTGTTTTGTTTGGTTGGTGGTTTTTGTTTGTTTGTTTTTGTTTGTTTGGTTGGGTTTTTTTGGTTGTTGTTTGTGAGGGGATTAAAAAAAGAAATTTTACTTTTCAGCAGTATAGCCCTGAAGCCAGACAATACTATCTTTTTCTTGCATAAACATCCATGTTGGTTTGATTTACATACTTCATTCTGACAATCTTCAGGATTTTGATAACTGGATGTGTAAGTCTAATCCTGTACTGGACTATACAATATCCAGAAAATGAGGTCTTAAGAATTGTGGGAGTAGACATTGTAAAGAAAATGAGAAAAGACTAAATAGCAGTATTCTGATTTAGTGAATGATTTTCATAGGTCATTCTCCTGATTGTTTTGAGATAGAATCTGTAGAAAAAGGGAACTCTAAAACCAGTGACTGTAAGAGGTGAGAAACTCTTTATTTCTCTGGAGCTGCCATATTTCCTAGCTTGGAGAGAGAGGAATCCCCTTATAACAGGCTATGGTCTTGTAGAGATCCTATAGATTAGGTTGCAGAGAGCACAGGAAAACAGTCCAGCATCCTGTGGATGAAAGATCATTTTACTCAGAATTGGTTGGAGAGGTAGTCAAAAACCTAATTTATTTCCAGCTACGACTTACAGCCATTTTGTCTTAGCTGTGTGTTTGATCTGGGATCTTTCCAGTGGGTAGTCATACATCACAATCAAGATCATGAGGGACTTTCTCTTCAGGGATTTGAATAGATTGAAGGTTTCCATCCTATGTTCTTCATAATTACAAATCATCCCTTTAATGCTTTAAATATTTTGGGTTTTTAAATGAGCCAGCTGGAGCTGTAAACAATATTTCAGCTTCAGGATCACCAATAAAGGGAAACAGTCTCATACTGCTTGACTCTTGCATAGCAGGGAATCTTTTATATGCCTCTTCCTCTCTTACGGGATTCTCATGCAATTATTCAGCTAAAGTGACCCCAAGATGCTTTCAAGTGCAGTTGTTTAGTTACAGTGACTCCACAGCGCTTTTCAGAATTGAGTCCTCTTCCCCAAAGTGTCAGCTTCATCTTTTTGTTTTCAAGCATGTAATTTCTTACGGATCACTTGTTACGCTTAATCTGCGGATTGTTTTTCTAGTGACCCACTTTATCTCATCAGTCTCTCAACTGAATATTTTCAGTGCTGAGTCATCTTTCATATAATTAAAAATAGATTTCTCTCACATTGTTGTGCAGAGAGAAATAAGTATAGGATACCGTAGGCTGAAACTCTTATGTTCAAAACTAAATGTTCAGATAGTGTTAGCTGTCTTCAACCTGTTTAATGCATCATGCTGATTCAGAGCCAAGTCAGTTTTTAAATTTGTGGTGGGAGATGCGATTTGACAGTCATTTTAGAAAGTCCATGGACTTTTTTTAATCATTCAGTTGTGAATCACTGTGTAACATTCTTCAGCCATGTTTATTCATTTTTTCCAAAAATGCTAATTTGGTAAGACCTGTTTTTCTTTACCTCGATGCCCTAAATTTACTATTTATTATCATATCATGTATTGCTTGTTGCTAACTTGTTAACAGCAATTGCTTATTGTTGATTTTTCTTTACATAATATAGCTTGTTACTCTTCTTCTTTCACAGCCTGTTACTGTTACTTGTTACTGTTCTTTTGTGTTTTTCTAGCTATGGCAGTATTTCTGCTGTAGTTTTTTCATTGCTGTAAAATAGGTACATATACAGATACCTATTATAGGGCTCCTTTTAATTTAAAAAATATTTTTCCAAAACTGCTTCAGCTTATCTTTTAATTTTGAATAAAACTATACTGAACTGGAATTCCCATTCTGTGAAAGTCAATTGTACATACACTGCCAGATAGTTCATCCTTTCAGTTCACTGAGCCCTCATCTTCTGGTAGACCAAGTTGCAAGTGTACCCCTACATACATATTTAGATGTAGTTTTTCTTTTGTCTCTCAGATGGCATCTGTTTGTACATATTTGTATATGAAATGTCTTTTAGCTATCGTAATTACAGAAATAATCACGTCAGCTACACCAGACTGACTTCTCGGTGCCTTTTGGTAGTGTGTGTGTCTGCTCTATTTTCAACATTGTCTTTGCATTTTAACTTTGTGTCTATTCAGTGAAGAATGAATCTGAAGTGGATAGCATGCTTGCTACAGTGTTAGCTGAAGAATAAGAGTTTTATGCTTTATTTTTTCTTTGGAACAGTAATGCTGCAGCCTTTTGACTATGATCCAAATGAGAAGAGTAAACACAAGTTTATGGTACAAACAACCTATGCACCGCCAAATATTACAGATATGGAGGCAGTGGTAAGTAAAAATGGAGTAAAATAACTTGTGGGTTTTTTTTTCTTAAAAATTCAGGCTTAACTGTAAATGATTCATGTTTTTGCAGTTTCTTGTTGGAGAAGAATTGGATTTTCTCTGAACAAGTGTGACCCCATATGTGATTCAGGGTTTTTAATATGAAATACAAGTTTAGTTCTTAGAACTTGCCTAGTGAAGTTACTGAATGGAAATAGTAGTAAATCTAAGGTAAGGTCAGTTCAGTGTTAAAATACAGGCATGTTGTACCTTTTACACAGCGAATTTAAAGTGGATAAACAGATTGTATTTGAAGGAATTGAGTATATTCGAACAACAAGCCTGAAGATGTATGAAATGGGTGCATTTAGTATGAGAAGTGTTTAAACGAAATGTTGAATGGAGTTGTAATGAATTAAAACATTTTCAAGACAAAGATGTGTCTTTCTACAAGATATCAAGTGGCTAAACTTGGCACAAATGACAGCTTTGTTTTCTGTTTTAATAGAACATGCAGATTCAGTTCTTAGGCCAGTTTGGTCTGATCAAGATCCAGAAAGATGATGTGTAGGTTTGTGCTTGTTACTTCAGAAGTGAGGCACCTGTTTCTGATGTTACTGGCTGGCAGCAATGGGAATGAAGCCTTCAGGTGTCAGGAATGTGCCTTTTAGAGTGCATGTGGACTCCCTTAAGTATGTATTTCAAGGTGGAGGTGAACAATGCATGTGCCGGTCTCTATAAACTGTTTTAAGGAATGCCTGGATTTACACAGGTACATTTGATGTTCACTCAAGGCAGAGAAGGAGAAGGGGAACAGAATAAAGATGAGTATTTATAAATCATTGAAGTCCATTAGATCTTTCTCCTTATATGAAGGCAGTGACTACTGTGGCATCATTGTTCACTGCATTGTCTCCTCCCTATCCCACAGAAACCTCTGATGGATCCATCCTTCCATTCAGGGTACTCGCTTTAGTTTCCAGACTTAGTTTCTAGCTTTTGTTACTTCACAGTAGTCAGTGTGGCCAAAAAACATGGTTCATAAGCAAGTCTGAAAGTTGCAGCTAGGGTAAGGACAGTGTACAGCTGTAGAGGAGGCAAGTACGGAGAGGAAGTTTATAGAATGTTCAGATGTTTGCATGAGTCTGGCATGTTAAGTAACTATATTAATTGTTGTCTTAGTGGAAAGAAGCGAAACCTGATGAGTTAATGGACTCCAAATTAAGATGTGTGTTTGAAATGCCCAACGAAAATGATAAACTGGTAAGTAAGGGGTAAGAAATTAGCATACACTGGTTGGTAGCATCTCGTGGAAATTTGAGGGGTTTTTTTAACGTATTTGATTTAATGATTAAATGGATTGAAGGAATTTGTACTAAATTAGGCAGGACGGGTGTTCAGTATATTTAAGGATCCATAGAATCATAGGGTGTCCCAGGTTTAAAAGGACCTTCAAATACCATCTGGTCCAACCTTTGGTCTGAAAGGGAGTACCCTGCCCAACCACATCTTAAAGAACCCCAGCAATGGAAACCAGTGCCAGAAATTATTATTCCTTTGTTATTTTTATTATTGATTTGCTTTAGTATTTCCTTGCTGTCAGACTAAGAAAAAGAAAAAAAAACCAAAATGGGAATCTTCAATACTGCATACTGTGGACAGTGAATTGCTTTGTTTTCTAAGTATTAAATGCTTTTCAATTTTAAAAATGCTGTTTCTAATTCAGTTGAATTAGAGAAGGATGTACTGATTAGGAATTAATGCATGCTTTGGGAATCCTAAGTGCATTTTTATAAGAGAGTGGTAAAGACAAATAATCAGACAAAAAAAAATCCTGTTACTTCTTTCATGCTCTTGCCTTCAGATAAAATCTGTTCTGGTTGTGTAGGAGATGACAGTTTAATTGTATATAGGCTAAACAAGTCTGTTTTGTGTTGCCTGATATTTGGAATAATAGTCAACTGTGAGTTGCTTAGAAATTTTGCAGAATATGACTAAATTCTTAAGCATTAGTGTATTTTTTTACCCTCATATTTGAAATTCTGATGTATGGAATTTTAATAGTGTATATCCTTTTTTGGGAGGAGGGGGATGGTGTTTCATTTTGGAAGTTTTTTTGATTGTTTTTTTTTTGTGCTGCTTTTAACATCGTGAATAAAAGTGCTGAAGTAGGATTTCTGTTAGCAACCGTACTGTCTTTATGGCTTTGATGCTTTTTTTGGTACTGTCCAGTTGTCATGGTAGTCCGTAAGGCATGTTAGGGGATAGTAGTATGAATCCATGTATGTAAAAAACCATCTCATTATTTGCATGCATAAAGAGTCTCTCTGAAGGCTACTAGCTGGCCAGTAGTCCTTTTTAATATAGTTTTTAAACTGTAAAGTTCTTTTCAGATGCAATATCAGTATAATTTTTTTAAGGGAAGTGTGGGTGTAGGCATTGCTTTTTTTGTTCTTTTTTTTTTTTTTTGTTGGTTTTGCTTGTTTGTTTTGTTTTTGGTAAAGGATAGTTTGCAGGATTTATGAGATGCTGTCTTTTATCCTTGTATTCAGATGTAAGCTTCCTAAGCGTATGTTAAATGCTAGAACTATAAAGGTTAAGCATTTATTATCAAGGCACTTAGTTGTCTTTCTGTTTTTAGTTTTATAAAATGTATCATATAGTAAGAGAAATGTAGTGGGCTACCTCCTTTTGTAGGTATCTACAAAACTATGTCCTTTTCTACTTTCTTCAATGTGATATCTTCACATGCTCGCCTCTTAACGCTTCCAGATACGTGACTCCACCACTTCCCTGGGATCTTTATTCCAATGCCTAATCAATACAGCTCACTTAAGTAATCCAGGAGTGGCCATGCCCTGGCTGAGTTCATGATCTCAAGAACACAGATCTGGGAAGGAGCAAAGTCAGGACCCTGAATTTCGGAAGATCAAACTTCCAGCTGTTTCAGGAATTAGTAAATGGGATTGTTTGTTAAACTGTTTCTAGGGACCGAGGAACTGACCCTTTAAGTCGTCCCTTTAAGGCTACTCTTAAGGAGCTGTAAGCCCCTTTAAGGTCACTTTTCTTAGAGTGCAAGAACTCTCCATCTTGATGTGTAAGAAATCAAGGAAGGCAGGCTGGAAACTTGCATGACTGAGCAAAGATCTGCTCCTCACATTGAGGAGTAAGAAGGCAATGTACAGCTAGTGGAAGCATGGACATGTGACTTAGGAAGTACAGGAATATGGTTTGGATGTGTAGGGCTGGGATCAAGAAAACTAAGGCATAGATGGAACGGGGCTTAGCAAGAGATATGAAGAATAACAAGAAGGGATTCTTATAACTTATGTCAGAAAAAAAAGGTCAAGGAGAGTGTATCCCCCTGATAAATAAGAAGGAAGAACTGGTGACAACAAATATGCAGAAGGCTGAGGTACTCATTGAGTTCTTTGCCTCAGTCTTCACTGGCAGTCAGGCTTCCCTTGTCTTGGGGATTCTTGTGTATGAAAAGCTGGACATGAGTCTGCAGTGTGTGCTTGCAGCCCACAAAGCCAAGAGCATCCTGGGCTTCATCACAAAAGATGTAGCCAGCAGGTGATTTTCCCCCTCTACTCTGGCCTTTTGAGACCCCACGTGAAGTCCTTAGTCCAGCTCTGGGGTCCTCAGCGCAGGAAAGATGTGAGCCCATTATAGGGGGATCAGAGGAGGGCCATGAAGATGATCAGAGGGTTGGAGCTCTCCTAGGAAGTCAGGATGAGAGAGCTGGGGTTGTTCAGCCTGGGAAAGAGAAGGCTCCAGGGAGATCTCATTGCAACCTTCCAGTACTTAAAGGAGGCTTATATAAAAGAGGGAGAATGACTTTTAATGCAGGCAGATAAGTGATAAAACAAGGGGGGAACAGTTTTAAACTGAAAGAGGAGAGATTTACATGACGTGTATGGAGTAAATTCTTTACTCAGAAGGTGTAGTGAAGCTCTGCAACAGCTTGCCCAGAGAAGCTGAGGTTGCCCCATGCCTAGAAGTGCTCAAGGCCAGCTTGGGTACAGCTTTGAGAAACCTGACTTAGTGGAAGGTGGCCCTGCCCATGGAAGGAGGGTTGGAATGAGATGATCTTTAAAGTCCCTTCCAATTCAAACCATTCTGTGATTCTGTGATTTTGAGCAGAGCTGTGGGAACTGGATTTTAATTTTATTTTTTGCCATTTCACAGCTTTTTATGTGACTTTTCACTTGTATTCAAAGTTACTAATGTGTATCTCAGATGCTGTGAGATTTAAATTTTGTGCCTGTGCAATATTTTATTTTCCTTTGTTAAGGTACTGTAAGTGCAAAACATTTGTGTCATACATAATTCATAAGAGTTTGTGACAAGCCCTGTTTTGTTTTTACATTGTTTTGTTACTTGCTATTGCAGGATTATTTTTCTCCTTTTATTTTTCCCTCTCAAGTTCAAATGCTGTTTGGTGTATTTTATGCCCTCTTTTGGGTCCCTTTTGGGCCAGTGTTAAGCAGCTGCAGTAGTAATTTGTGTCTCAGTGGTGTGTAGTACTGGATGTAAAGAGTGCAACCTTCTCTTGCTTTATAATATTTGAGCTGATCAGAATTGAACTCAAAAGTGTCTGTTCAGGTTACTGTAAATATAAACTTCAGTGAACTATAGTAGCAGCTTCATTGTTTTAAAGTCATGGATGATTTTTCTCTAGTAAGTAAAATTCTCAAGTCATTCTTAATATTTGTAGAATGATATAGATGCAAGCAAATCTGCCCCAGTACTGAATACATCTAAGCAGGATGGACCGATGCCAAAACCACATAGTGTTTCACTTAATGATACTGAAACAAGGAAGCTGGTGGAGGAATGCAAAAGACTTCAAGCAGAGATTATGAAGCTGACAGATGAAAATCGGCACCTGAGAGTAAGTTCTGCTCCTGTATTTACATTGAAGTGACTTCACTCCCCTTGATTGAAAGGTCTGATTTGCGATTAGGCCAAAAGATATGTATTCCAGCAAGTGGATAAAACTGCTAGAATGCCAAGATTGATCTGTAATATAATTTAATACACTGTCCTGTATATACTGCATATTTTTAACTTCTCAGTGACTGGGACTTTGTGGTTGTCATGGATGAGACACTGAAGCTACATAATTTTCTTCTTAAACGCAACTGTCCTATTTAAGGTGGTCTTCAGTTACTTTAGGTCTAAATCAAAAATACTGCATTAGTAGCTTTTATTTAAAGTGCATTATTATTCATTAAGAGTGAGCAAATGAGATCCAGAGCAGTAACATTTTGTATTACAAATTGATAGTGAACAAGAACAATTGGTGGCCAGAGGAGGTAAGCAAACACTACTTTCCAGTACCTTTATGTAAAGGTGTCATTTCAGTAATTGTAACTAGTCAATACATGACTTTATGGGACTTTTCTGTAATTTGCTTTTGGAACAGTTCTAACAATTTCATTGGCCATGGTAGCCCTTTAAAGAACTGTGAAATAATTGTCTCCACACCTGTCATTCTGATGAAGTTTACACAAAGCAGATATTTCTCCTTAACAGTAAGGGATTACTGCTATTTAATTTTGACATATAGTAAGTAAAGGCAGGATACTTAATCGTGCCTAGCAAGATTTTCTGAATCTTTTTTAACCAGAATGTGGAATAAGACTAGTGGATTACCTGTTCTTATTTGAAATGTTATGGTTTTCTATGTCTTTGGATTTTGATGTGGTGTGATGTTGGGTGGTTTGGGTTTTTTTTAACTTGATTTAAATATTCACCAGTAAGTTTGGCCTTTTAGTTTTGTTTTTGCTATTGTTAAGAAGATGTATTTATAATTTTTCTCCCTCTGTGTTTTTTTCCTCCCCCTCAGGATGAAGGCTTGAGGCTCAGAAAGGTGGCGCACTCGGATAAATCTGGATCACCCACAGCTTTGGCCCTCAGAGATAATGGCTCTAATTCTCTTCCTTCACTTCTTGTTGTAATTGCAGCCATTTTCATTGGATTCTTTCTAGGGAAGTTCATCTTGTAGAAAGAATGAGTGAGAGAAGCATGCAAAACTGCAGCTTCTTTTTTTTTTGTTTTGTTTTGTTTAATTTTTGGTTTTTTGTTTGTTTGTTTGTTTTCTCTTGGCCAGACAAAGGTTTGTTTACCTACCACATCATGGGTAGTATGGCCCAAGCGGCCGTTTTTGTATACAGCATCATAACAGGCTCTGCCTTTAATGATCTCGCACGGTTAAAAAACACAATCTGAAAAGACAAACTGTTCGGCTGCTGGACAAAATTGTACATTAAGTAATCACTAGCAGGTATCAGTTGCACAGTCAGTCCTTTATGAAAATTCATAAATAAAGAATTGTTCTTTCTTTCTGTGGTTTTAATAAGAATTCAAAAATTGTTCAGAGTCTTGTAAATGTTATTTTAATAATCCTTTAAAATTTTATCTGTTGCTGTTACCTCTTGACAAATGATTTATTAGATTGCTAATCCCACTCCTTCAGGAATATGAATACAAGAGGTATTCTGGGGAAAATGGTGCCTCTTACTGTGTAAATTTTCTCCTTACCTTACTTTGCTAATATCATGGCAGAATTTCTTTCTTATTCCTTGTGAGGCATTGTTGAGAGTTCTTCATCCTTACAATCCTGTCCCATAATATTTAACATGACAAAAGAAATAAAATTGTTAACAGATTTTTCTGCTGGGTAGCCTGTTTGTGTGTGTCGTACTTTTAGAAGGGATTCTTAACAAGTTCATTGTTCATGGTAATTTCCTACTTGTAACAAATGGCTATTTTGAAGTTTATTTGCTTAAGTCTCTGGCTTAGACTGTTGTAATTGAAGCTGGGAAAGAAAAAAAGTTTCCATTCCATTTGTTTAAACTGTTTTCTGGCTGCTTTCAGCTACAGAGAGGATGGTTATCAAACTTGTTTGGGGACAAAAAAATTTGGATATCCAGCAGGTACAAATACCAGACATGAATGCTTTCAGTATATTAACAATTTGCTTGGATTGTGCAGGAGTGTAATAATCAACCTTCTGTTCCATCTTTGGATCTTCTGGGTGTCTTCCAGGAGTCAACATTATTCTTTAGGGTACTTAAATCATATATACTAACTTACTTGGTTTATAATTCTGTTTGAGCAGATACTATAAAATGCAAGTTGAATCATTCAGACACCCATAGTGAATTCCATGATGCAGAAGAGTTGATACTTGCTGAGTGAGCCTCAGTTGCTCACCTTTGGGGAAAAAAAAATAATTTTTATGCAACTCTTGGCAGACCTGCCTGTGTTAACCATGTATAGCTAAGTTTTAAAGAATGAATTTTTGGGGTCTGAAATGCTTCCCTGCACTTAGTCTTATGTCTTGCCTCATCTCTGAATATGTCATAAAAACAAACAGTAGTATTGAAACAAAATATTATCTGTACTTCTAAGTAAGCATAATCCAGTACAGGGAATTACTTGTAAACTTGAAAAACTGTGGAAGGGGTATACTCCTGTAAGCAAAATTGTGTATGCTCTTGGACAGCTTGACTTGATGTGGTGCAGCTAAGTGTGTTAGACCTTGGTATATGCACACCTTATGAAGCTGAGAAAAATGTTCTGGAAATGATGTATGTTATCTTGGTTGCCTTTGATTTCTAGTGCTTTTTTTAAGAGAAGAAAACAATAATTACATCATGTTCTGTCATTGCTCTCTGTGATAAACTTTTTTTTATAAAATCTTGCACATGTACAAGGAAGATGATGAAGAAAATGCAAATACTGCTTATCTTGTCACTTAAGCATGCAAGCACTGATGTTTCCAATTACTTGTTCCAGTGTCTGCATTCAAGTCTCCTTCTATCCCAGTGACTGGAAAAAACTATGTTAAGGTCTTGATTATTTTGGTTCCGCTGGTTCAGAACGGTTTATTTCTCCTGATTTTTTTCTCTAACAGAACACTGCCACATCAAACTTTCATAGCCTGTTCCAAACGATTACATGGAAAATAACGAGAGCAATATTGTGCAGGATGTAGTTTGCTTCAGACAGAGCAGTCATTCCTGCGTTGAAGGGAGAAAAACCAAACAAAACCCTCTTGAAGATCTTAAAATATTTACAACATGGTGTATGGAGGTTTTCAGGGGTGCTAGCACTGAAAGGACTTTAAAGCAGAAAAAGAAGTCATTGCTCAGTGCAGCTGACTCAGGTTTTGTTATCTGGCAGCAGAAATAAGGTTATAATAATGATAAAATCAGAATGAAATAACTCTTTTCATAAATGACAACACGGTGGTAAAACTTGGTCATGGTTTAAGTAATATCTTCAAAGTGAAAGTGTACAGCGGTCGCATAACCAGTGTACTTAGTAATGGTATAAGGAGACTGTCTTGGTTTCCCGTAATCCCTTCATAGCTGTATATAAAATGTAATGCTAAAACTATTTTGCTCTCAGGAGTCACTTTGGATGAGATCAGCTGTATTCAGTGAATTATGTAATATGGATTAAATTGTTTGTCTTTGTTCCTGAAATGGTTAGAACTTCTTGCTTTGTCTGCCTGCTTACTTGTGTACGTAAGCACAGGGAAATACAGTCTCTCCACTGCTCCTAGTGAAATGAGCAGACAATGATGCCCATAAGGTCGTGTGAGGGTAAATGTGTAACTTCAGTTAAATACACATTGCAGGTTGCTCTTCTGACTTCTCAAAAGGGAAAGATGGAACAAGTATATAGTATCAAAGTACTATTTTAAAGTTTTTATGAATATAGCACTTTAAAAAAGAGTAGTATGGTTCGGGGGGGTGGGGCGGGAGGCCTAGTTAACTAGAAGATACAGCTTCTATGGTAATTCTGGGCACCAAATTTAACCCACTTAAATATATATATATATAAAGTTCATTTAAGTAAAAGTTATTTGTATCAAGGCACAAGTTATTTGTGCATTTCTATTCATTCTCTAAAAGCTGTTGACAAACACTATTGCCCAGGCTTGCATGTTTCTGCTGCTATGTTTGAAGCCAATTTACTTCTAAGAAGCAACCAAACACTATCTTGGAACTTCATTATCCTCCTGGGAGGAGGGAGGGTGGAGGGAGGAGTTGAAAGGTGACATTTTGCCAAAGGGGAAAAGACAAAGTCAATAAGCAAAACTTATCTTTCAGGCCTTCTTCAAAGTTATTAAAAGTTGAAGTGTTAATAAACGATTAAAAATGTAATAGTGTCCTTTTTATTTTGGAACTTCTCCCTGACTACATTCTGTGGAGTGCTGATAGTGAGTAGGTGTGTCTAGTCCGCCTCATGGGTGGTGTAGCTGCTCTGCCCCTAGGTATGGCTGGGAAATGGCATGAAGCTGCCTTGGATGAAGATTCAGTGTTGGAATGAAGAGCAGGTGCCTGCATCCAGGCAACACAGGATGCTGATGGGTCTGTCAGATTTCTAAGAATCTTTTTGACAAAGAACTTTCCTTTCCTTTTCTTGTTTGGAGTTGCTAGGTATTTACGTGTGATCTGACTTGGCAGAGCAAACACTTGCTGCAGTCTGTGGCGAAAGATGGAATGAGCTACGCAGTTACAGAGCAACCCTAATAAATATTTACTATAATACTGAAATGCCTTGCTCTACAATTTTGCAGGCAGGATTCAAATTCTGTAACTTGTGTTTTTTAGCCACATTGCTGTGAATTCAGTAGTTCAGTGCTTTGCCTTCTACTCTGGTTCCTGTGGAATGGCTTTGTGGGGAGTGTCCTGGAGAGCCCATCAGTGTGTAGCACTCACCACTGTTGCCAGCGAGGCTCTCTGTTTGCTGCTCCTTAGCTTCTGTGGCAGCTTTAGAGTGGTGGCACATTGGAATGTTGGACAAGAGGGGGAGCTGAATACAGGAGTCAGTTTTCAGAAGGGTTTGAGCTCCTGTGGGAAGGAGAAATTAATGGGAAAATAATGGGAAGGAGATAAAATGAGACAGGTTATTTCCTGTCAGTCTTTCACAGTGGCATTCAAGTAAGTGTAACCAAGTGTACGATGAAGTTGGTCTGATTTGCTTTTCTTTTTGAATGTGTGTTGTGTATGTTTAAGAATTGCTGATTCTGACAGGGCTGCATAAGCAGAGGTAGTGCTGGTGTTGTCACCTCTATTTATTTGCCCTTTATGCAAGAAATGGCCATGTAGAAATGAGGTATTGTGCAAAGGCAAAACAATTGATTCATATCTTTTATCTGGCTTTGTCGTTACTACCAGTTGGTAGTAAGGTCAGAGCTTGTGCCTCATTTGCCAGGACAGGGATTTATGTATTTACGTGATGAACTGGATCTGGAAACTGCTTTGGATGAAATCATTATTTTACCCCCTACAAATTGGGTTTTAACTATAAGTGATATAAACATCTCTCACCACATCACAGTGCCATTTTATTTAAAACTTGGTACCAGTTTATGTCATGTTCATAACACTGCCAGCAGGGTATTGAATCGCTCTTTATACTATAGCTACTCTCTTGCTGGCAGCGTTGGAAAAGAACTTTCCCCCTTCTTTAGAAAAGAATTAACGGGTGTTAGAGTAACCAGGCATAGAGGTGTGAGACAGCTATAATTACTGCTAAGTAGTCTGAGCTTAAGACTGAACTTGTCTGTCCCTGAGGGTGAGTGTTGAACAGACAGAAAATGTGGCTGTTAGGTGTTTAACAGTGGAATGTGCTCACTGGGATTATAATGCCTGACATCTGCCTAAGACTGTAAGGAGGGAAAAAAAGGAAAAAATATGCTAAACATTTGGGTGTGTTGTATTTGTGGTCTTGGAAGATAAAAGTGAGTCTGTGTTGCAAAAAACTGTGGAGCTAGTGCTGTTTGCACTTTTCAAGTAAAAGAAAGCAAACAGTCCTAAGTCTGTACAGATATCCTGCTAGTGGGGATATACATTGCTGTACCAGGTTTGTGTGGCAAGGTTTTGGAAGCAAGGGGCCTACAGGGGTGGCTTCTCTGAGAAGCTGCCAGAAGCTTCCCCTCTGTCTGACAGAGCCAATGCCAACCAGCTCCAAGACAAACCCAGTGCAGGCCAAGGCTGAGCCCATCAGCAACAGTGGTAACACCTCTGGGATAACATGGTTAGGAAGGGGAAAAAGGTGCTGCACAAGAGCAGATTGCAGCTGGAGAGTGAGAGTACGTAAGAGCAACAGCTATGCAGACACTAGGATCAGGGACAAAGGAGGGGGAGGAGGTGCTCCAGGCACTGGACCAGAAATTCCCGTGCAGCCCATGGTAATGACCATGGTGAGGCAGCTGTGCTCCTGCAGTCCGTGGAGGTTCATGGAAGAGCAGAGATCCACCTGCAGCCTGTGGAGTACCCCACACTGGAGCAGATGGAAGCCCAAGGGAGGCTGTGACCTTGCGAAAAACCTGTGCTGGAGTAGGTTCCTGGCAGGACCTGCAGACTCCTGGAGAGGAGCTGATGCTGGAGGTGGTTTTCTGGCAAGACTTGTGACCCCGAGGGGGAATCCACGCTGGATCACTGTGTTTCTGAAGGACTGCACCCTGTGGAAGGGACCCATGCTGGAGCAGTTTGTGAAGAATTGCAGCCTGTGGGAAGGACT
The DNA here is from genome assembly GCA_013396655.1 of Campylorhamphus procurvoides. NCBI lineage: Eukaryota > Metazoa > Chordata > Aves > Passeriformes > Dendrocolaptidae > Campylorhamphus > Campylorhamphus procurvoides. The sequence goes on along the minus strand of WBMV01009137.1, from coordinate 148,848 downwards.
CACACTGGAGAAGTTCGTGAAGGACAGTCTCCCATGGGAGAGATCCCATGCTGGAGCAGGGGAAGAGTGTGAGAAGTTCATCCCATGTGGAGGAAGGAGTGGCAGAGACAATGTGATGAACTGATTGCAACTCTCATTCCCTGTCCCCCTGCACTGTTTGGAGTGAGGAGGGAGAAGAAATTGGGATTAAAATTAAGTCTGAGAAGAAGGGACGGGTGAGGGAAGGAAGGTGTTTTAAAATTTGGTTTTATTTTTCATTGTTCTATTGTGATTTGATTGGCAATAAACTAATTTCCCCAAGTAGAGTCTGTTTTGCCACGGTGGTAATTGTGAGCGATCTCTCCCTGCTCTTATCTCAACCCATGAGCCTTTAATTGTATTTTCTTTCCAAGGGGGGTGATAGAGCAGCTTTGGTGAGCATCTGGCAGCTGGCCAGGTCAACCCACCACAACTGCTCTACCCATGGAAATGGAAAAATATTTTTCCATTGCTGCTTTGATAGCCCAAATATAGATGAAACTATTCTCTATTTCAGAAAAGGCAAGCACTTTTTTTTTTAAAATCTAAATGTGTTTTGTTTCCTGCAAGCAAAGGTGATCCAGCAGTAGTAGACTGATGCAGAGGTTAAATCCAGTGATGTGTTTTCACTCAAAATTAGTAATTGCTGTTATTACTGCTTTTCAGACTGCAATAGACTTCTGCATTGATATGAGGGCTGGTCTGAGGAATATTAGTAATGAGAATCTGAATTATAAAGATGATGCTCTGTTTCTTAATGATTGAGAGGCTTTGCTTTAAATCATTATGTAGTTTACAGAACCACGTTTTGGAAAGGCTTAGGAAGAAAGTCTGCAGGAAACAAAACTTAAACCCTGGGTCAAATAGAGGGCCCTCTGGAGCTGTAATCAGAGGTACTGAAGAGTGAAGCTTTGATGATGAAGTGAGTGATTCTTAGAAGGTGGGAACTTAGGCAGTGGCTGTTTTTCCCTGATTGCTTTAATCAACTCTGTCTAGTTTGAAATGTTGAAGTGATAAATAAAAGATACCTGTCTCACACCTCAGGAGTGGTTGCTGTCAAGTGAAGAAAATGGGAGTGTGGTAGGTAAGAGATGGCCATGAGAAGAGTGAGATGGACTGCTTCAGAAGTGTCTTTTGTGATGACTTTGTAGTCCCAGGACATCTAGACTGTTAGAAAGGTCTGTATGTGCTGCTTTCTTTCCAGACTTACACTGGAAACATTCTCCAGGAATGGGAATTTCTCTCCAGTTTTAGCGTGTAAAGCCTCAAGTGTGGTGGTTGGCCTTGTAAACAGAATGCCAAGAGAAGGATTTTCATGATACGCATACCCAGGATTGTCTAACCTCAGATTTCCAGTGCAGCCTTCAGCTTTGTGGCAATGCTTTCAGACTGCACTTTCTTGTGTAATACCTTGAAATATTTTAGCCTTTGGGCCTCTCATTTCATGTGCCAGCTTCAAGAAAATCAGAACAGATTGCTTTCCTGATTAGGTGGAATAATCTCTTCATCCTCCCTCCACAGGAAACAGGCTACAATGGCAAAGGAAGGTCAGCATATTTGTGGAAAAACTTGACTTAAAAGAGACAAAACTTAAAGAGACAAGGTTTATGTGATTGCAGCATCTCTGTGCTGCTGCTTCCTGTGTGAATTTGAGATCTAATTCAAGCCACATTTGATAGAGAGGTGTGTGTTTCACAGATACCAATTACCTCCAATTAAAGGAAAATTAGAACTCAGATGAGACATTTAAATTGAGGCTCCCATTCTGGGCAAGCCTGCACAGTAAACTGGAAAGATATGTGTCCTGCTTGCTGCTGTTGAACCGGTTAGTGCTGGCATCCTTGCCGAGCTGTCAGCATGGGCATAGGTCAAACAGCCCGGCAGTAGCCCAGCACTTGTCAGCAATGTGGGTGAGAGATGAGCAGTTTATCAGGCACAGTGGGGCAAGAGCTGTCACCAGAGTGACACCACCTCGTGGAGGAGGAAGGGTGTTTGACCTACCAGGGAGCAGGAAGGGGTGATGCAAGAAAACTGCTAAGTAACAGGGTGAAAAATGCTAAAAATTGGAAGAAAATATAACTCTGCAACTGTGCATCCTCACTTCTCTAATCTGCTCTGTTCAGGTGCTTCAGAAACACTAATGAGTCAATGACTGCAAACAGATGGGAGGATTCTGATGATCAAAGAAGCCATAACTGAGCTCAAAACTTCTTGTAAACCGGTGCCTTTTTTTTTTTTCATTTAAAAGACAAATTGTGGATTTCTAAGTCCACTTTTAACTGTATATCAAAGTTGCATTTGTGGAAGTAGAAGTTTAGAAATGAAGCAGTCAGTCAAAAGTAGACATTCTCAGCAAGGTGAGCAGCAGCATGTGGAAGGGGCCTCCCGATTTCCTTGGCTCCTGCTCTGAGGGAGCAGCAGAGAACAGCAGTGCATGACTGGAGCCCCCCTTGGGTGAGCCACACAAACACTGACTGCTCTGGGGCAGGTGTGACAGTGGGGTTGTGCAAAACTCTTGCGTATGTCTGTGTACATTCATATTGATATCTGAGTTGCGAACACAAATCCTTCTAGGGGGCCTGTGTGCCAGTACAAGAGCTGGAGGTGGTTACAGCAGGCTGGGTTACTGTAGGACTTCATGTAGTGTCATGTGTTTGTCATTGCTTCAGTTCCCTCCAATCTGTTTTCTTCAATTTTTGAGCTACTTTAAAATTGCTAATTTTGAAGGTGACTGGGTACAGAGACACTTCCTTCTTGCCAAATAGGAGCCATTTTGTCAAAAAACCCTCTGAAATGCACTCTGAGCCTCTGCAAGTGTTAATTTGAGACCTTCAAAGAGAAACAGGAGGCTTAAGCAGGAGGATGCTGACACAAGGTGAACTGCCAGTATCCAGAAGCAATTGCTACTGCTTTGTGACATGCAAAGATCTCTGCTGCCAATGCAAAATCAATTTTAGATTTAAGAAATTTAAATCTACATTTTTAGAAATCAAGCTACTTTTATAAGAGATTCTTCCCAGTCTCAAGTCCTGTATGCTCCCTTCCATGTCACTGTACATGGATCATTATCTCCTAGTTCTGGTTAGAATCATGGAAACTAAAGCATTTGCCGTTATAACTGGATGAGACAATGATAATGTAAAGTTTAAAATTATAGTGTATATGTCAAAATTCAGTAACTTTTTTTTTATATTTAATGTATTTGAGAGTTTATGTTGATCTTACCTCACACTTTAGTGAGTGCATGAAACTCCTTAATAAAAATTTGGTAATTCTGAGGATAAAGTACTTTCATATGAGCTATATATATCTCATAGCAATTTTCAGTTGTCACTTATATATACATTTTTGAACAGATGTGGAATATGGATCAATGGGAATATGTTGAAGCAATGCAAGGTTTACAGTTTAGTAACTATTCTCCTTCTATGGAAGATGCAGAAGTGATTGATACAGCTTAGACCATGCAATCATGTCCCCTGTATCCTTTACAGAGTGGGGAGCAGGGATTCCTTTAGTGCATACTGTGTAAGTTCAAGTTTTGCTCTCATCAGATGGCACTGGGCATGCAGGAGGGGCTTCAGTGAAGGCTTTGGGGGCAAAACTTCATTTTGGCATCTCCTAGCTCTTACACAGGAAACTTCCCTTTTTTATTCTGGGTGTAATTCCCATGATTTCTGTCATCACTATCACTCACATGGATGGTGTGCCCTTCTGTTAAGCAGAGAGCATCACGTGGCATGAAACTGTTAGTCTGACCCTCAGGGAAGACTTGTAAAGTTTCTTTAAAAGATGGATGTTTATTTTCTGTATGCTAAAAACATGACCTCTGTAGAGAAACTGGCTTCACTACTCATGCACATTTTCTGTTAATTTGCCCAGTTACAGAATCACAAAATCGCAGAGTGGGTCAGGTTGGAAAAGTCCACAGTGGGTCATCTGGTCCAACCTCCCTTCTCAGGCAGGGTCATCCCAGAGGACACCGCACAGGATCGTGTCCAGACTATTCTTGAATATCTCCACTGAGGGAGACTGCATCCTCTCTGGCCTTTATTCCAGTGCTTGGTCACTCACACAGTAAAGAAGTTCTTCCTCATATCCACATGGAACTTCCTGTGCATCATTTTCTGCCCCTTGCTTCTTGTCCTATTGCTTGGCATCCCCGAGAGGAGCCTGGCTCCATTCTATTGGCACCTCCTCTTTAGACATTTGCGGACACTTATGAGGTCCCCTCTCAGTGATATCTTCTAGAGGTTGAACAGGCCAGCTCTCTGTCTTTCCTCATAAGGGAGATGCTCCAATCCTTTGACGAATTTCGTAGCCCTCCACTGGACCTGCTCTGGGAACTCCGTGTCTGTTGTATATTTACCCAGGCTCTGATGAGGGGTGGTGGTGTCCCCCTCTCACCTTGCTCCGCATTGCTGCTCCCCCCTCTCAAGAGTGCTCGGAGCTGATTGCTATAACCCAGGGGCAGCACGACGAGCCTGTGCTTACCCTGGAGCCAGACCCTCCCGTCCTTTGCCCCTGGCCGTGTCCCCGGTGGGTTTTGGCTGGAAGGAGAGGCGGCGTTGGGCAGCTCGGAGCCGCCAGATGGAGCTGTGTGCCCGGCCCTCGGCGCTGCCCGACGGGCGCTCCTCCGCACCGCGCGCTGCCCGCGGCTCGGGCAGGCGGGCTCTTCTGTGCGGGGACCAAACTATTCACCGGGTTTGCTGGAAGACGCCTTGGAGAGTCCTAGAATGGCTGAGGTTGCAAGGGGCCTTAAAGGTCATCTCGTTCCAAGCCCCCCACCGTGGGCAGGGACACCTTCCACTGGACCAGGTCGCTCAAAGCCGCATCCAACCTGGCCCTGAACGCTTCCAGGGATGGGGCACCCACAGCTTCGCTGGGCAACCTGTTCCAGTGCCTCACCACCCTCACAGTAAAGAACTTTTTCCTAATACTCAATCTAAGTCGACCATCCTTCAGTTTAAAACCATTACCCCTTGTCTTACCACAACAGTCCCTGCTAAAAGGCCTCTCCCCATCATTTCTATACGCCCCTACTGAAAGGCTGCAATGGGGTGTCCCTGGAGCCTTCTCCAGGCTGGCCAGTGCCAAATCTCTCAGCCTTTCCTCATAGGATAGGTGCTCCAGCCCTCTGATCACATTTGTGACTCTTCTCTGGACCTGCTCTAACAGGTCCATTTCTTTCTTGAGCTGAGCTGGATGCAGCACTCATGGGGTCTCACACAGGGAAGTTAATAAAGCTGATGCCCATATGTAATTTGTATTATTTCTGTGGGTTTTTGATTGGTTTTAAAAGTGATCCAGTAGTTGGGCATTTATTTAAAGAAATTCATAATGCCTGTGTCTGTCTAGCATGCATCTGTCCTCTGGATGAAAGTACATATGAGTACTTTATTTTCCTGTCTGTAAAACTGCAGAATTCAGCAGAGTTAATCTGGAAGACCTAATGCCCAACATTTTCAAGTGCAAACTTTTCTCTCACAACCTTTTTTCATTTATTTATTAAAAAACAGCACTGCCCTGCGCAGCTTTCTTTCTCATTTTCCAACATATTGTCTTGGAAATGGCAGCAGACAAGGACTGGTTCTCATGGGAAAGGATGTTGGGCGTTTTGTCTGCCTGCTTTGAGGTGGTGATCATGGGCAGTTCCCATTACTGGATGACATGCAGGAATTAATTACTATCCTCAGGGCTTGGTAGAACCATAGCTAGTATCCATCTGATAGACTGGTCCTATAACTTGAAACAGACTTACGAAGAAGATGGATGGACAGAAGGTGCCTGATAAATAATTGCTCAGGCCACAGCTGCACTGGCTATTGAGGATACTTGTGGTTTGATGCCTCAAAGCTGTGTTTGTCTCTGTCTGATTCAAAAGTGAAGTTCCTTATTATTATTTATTGCTGGTAGCAAAACGGCAGTGAAAAAAATCCAATGATTGCACTAGGGGAGAAGACTGGAATGACAAAAATACTTGTAGGAAGAGAGAAAATTATGGAAAATTAATGAAACTGAATGAACTAGAATGAGTGGTGCTGGTTTTTATTACCTGGTCTTCCCTGTTGTCTCAGGACTGAGTAAATTATGCCAAGTAGAAGCTTGCATAATCTTGCAATAAATTGGCTGGATTTAAGCACGCTCACTGCTTTGTGTGGAAGGGAGGCCATTTCAAGGCTGTGGCTACTGCACTCTGAGTACCTTGTAATTTAGGTCATGCTTCCTGAAAATGGAGCTCATCTTTCAGGGATCTCCTGAGTCACTTGTAAAAACTCAGAAACTGGTCAACTTTAAAGCTTTTGATGGTGGCAGTGAAAGGCTCACTGACTGCATTTCACCTCTTTCTGTGTGTGAGGCAGCAGTGACACTGCAAAGCACTGAGGAAAGGTGCTTTTGTTATCCTGTGGCTCGCTTTCCCTTCACAGTTCATTTCAGGTTTTTCTTTCTTTTTAAGAAAACTGTCCTTTTGAATCCCGCTGTGCTCCTTCCCCCAGGCCATACCCTTTAAAGCAACTGAGATGCAATAGCAGAGCAACAATGCTGTTTTGTTAATTTCCATCTCATTTTTGAGCAATATTTGGTTTCTGTTGAACAGAAACCTTGTGCTGACACAGCTGCTCTGACCATACTCTCCTGCAAGCTAACACCATCGTTACTCACTGAGCATTTCCAGCCCCACTGTCATTCAGAGAACCTGAAGATGTGCCATGAACCCCAAATCATCACAGCTATAACTATCAGCTGTTTCTAGTGACAGGCATGTTCTGAAACAGAAAATGTTTTCCTGTGTATATAGGAAGAAATTATGTTTTCTGTGCATAAGTTAATCAACAGGTGGCGGTTTGGCTGTTGTTTTCTGAGATACCTATCATGTTTTTACAGCTAGAAGGTCAACAGAACAGGAAACCAACATGTAGGGGAGGCAAAGAAATCCTTAATTTTTCAGTTAGGTTTTTTTATTTCAATCAATAGTTTAACAAGTGCTTAAACTTCCCCAGCAGTTTAATCTGGAACATAGTTGAGAAGAAAAATATCTTCTATAACTTTACAAAAATAAAAAGATTTTTTTCTTTTAAAATCCTGCACTTTAGGCAAGCACACTCCAACTCATGCAAGACAGACATTATATCTTAAAATAGAGACTTCTGTTCATAGAAATGATATTTTACCCCAGGGCAGCAGGCACAGTATGTAAATGGTATAGAAACAGAGAAAGAATACTTATTTTGGCTTTTCTGATCCCTTTTGTCCTATTTCTTAAATAGAACCTGTTAAACCAATATGTCTAAGAATTTGTTTAGGTTACCATTTCTTCAGGTTACCATTCCTTCTGTCAGGTGGCCTCCTTTTCCCTATTGAGGGAAAAGTTTTCACCTGTCTTGGAAACACTGGCAGTTACTGAAAATGCCAACATTAATGGTTTCATTTTTTTAAAGCTTCTGCATTTCAGCAAGGGGCAAATCACTCAGTTTGTAGATCTTCCACTGCTAAACTCCTTGCAGCTTAACTTCTTTAGCAGCCAGGGCTGCAAGCATGAGTTCAAGTTGGAGAAATAAAATGAATGGAATATATTGTGTCATGTAAATGTACACAGTGCTGTGGAGCAGTGAATTTAGTGCGTGATGAAACCAAAAGATCAGGTAAACTTTAGCTCCTCATTTTGTGCCTGTAACCAAGGAGAAGCCTCACAGAGAGTATGGATTGGCACATAAACTATGCGTTCTGAAGACTTACAACTTTGTCCAACTTGACTTGTATTGCCTAATATAAAAATAAAAAATGTACAGGCACATGGAGGAAAGTTGGTGCTGCATGTGCTAAGAACCCAGATGACAAAATTATGTTTCTGGTCAACACTACAAAATAAACTACAGGAGTAGTAATGCATTATGAAGACCTTTTTTAAATACTTCCTTTCTAAGTGTCTTAATTTAAGAGACAGGGGAAAAAAGAGCACTTATTTTACAATTTGTACATTGAGTCACATTTGCATATAGTCTAACCCTAAACCTTGGAAAACCTAGGCAATTCTGTGATTCAAAAAGCTGAGACATGAATGTGCTTTTGGAGGTAAGAACTAGACAGATCTTTCTCTCGAAACTGTTGTAACATATCAGGCAATCAACAGAGAAGACACATAGGACTAACAGGCTGTAGATGATTGCCCTGATGATATAGAAGATCGTGCTTGTGGAGCAGTTTCTTTGCTCTCTATTTCAGTCCTGCATCACAAGCACGTGCAGATGGCAGCTGGGATTGAGCTGTGTGTGGCACTTGCATAGGGAAGAGTTATGGTCTGACAACTCCCAGCCACTGATATTTTTTTAAGAGATAGGATTGTCTAACATGGGAATAGTTGATGGTGGTGGAAGAAGCTTTTCTTGTGTGATCTAAGGAGTATCACACCATACCCATCCTCTTTAACAAAAACTAACATGAATTCACTCATGCTGCTAGGTCTCAAACAGAAGTCAGAAATTAAGCTAGTATTCAAGGGACTTGTTTGACTATAATAGTTCAGTAACCCAGTTGGATGCTGAATGCAAAACTCAAGTCTAGCTAGAGAAAATCAAACTCCCTCCTGGTTCCAAGCTACTTTTTCAGGGGCAGCATGTCTTTTTCTTGATGCTCTAGTTAAATCTGTGCTTCTGATGCCCCCGTACCAGCAACTGATCCAGAGCTGGCTCTTCAAGTAAGTTTGACTGTGTGGAGCAGAAAACCGTCAAGAAAAGCTGTTGTTCATGGGGCTCAATTCACCAGGGTGAGTTGAATTTCAGCTCCTTCCAGCAAGCTGAAGGAGGATCTAATAGCAGGTGGATGGATGAATACCTTCTCTGGTGAATACTGAGGTAACCTGAGCTCCATTCCTGAGTTTTCTGAGTTTTCTGTGACTTTTTGTTTGCCTGAGGAAAAAATATGGAAGATGTGATCTGACCTGGCAGCGAGTCTCTGATACCATTCCTTCCCCCCCATCCTCCTGCTGTCTCAAAATTAGGTGAACCAATTTTTTTCCAGCTCTGAGGAAATTCACATCCATATTTTCAAGGAATGATTTTGCTATAGCAAAGAAGGCTCACTATGCTAAGTTGAAAGACCTTAATTCAAAACATACTTTTCCTATGATACTGAAAATAACTCATTAAAGGCTCTTTTTCTGGCACGGTACTGGACTGGGCAGCTAGAAGCTGCTGAGACTGTGGAGAAATGCTACAACCTTACTCCTTACATTTCTTACAGAGGTTCCTGCTTCTCCTGTGAACCAAAATGTGTACATTAGTACAAACCACAGCCTAAAGGTTGCAAGGTTAAGTCACGCCCTAAGTTCACGCCCCATTAAAGCAGGGGAGCATGCTTTAATGTCTCCCCTACTGCCTCCAGAGTCTGCTCTGATTCGCAGCAACGCACAAAAGGATGTATTTGCCACTGAAGGAAACCCGTGAGTTTCCAGGGCAGGTTCTTGCTGCAGAATGCTCTCTGAGGGCTGTGCCTATCCTATTTCCCAGCAAAGTCTCCCCAAACCAATACTGATTTAAGCTTTATGAAACCATGGTATGTGTTGGGACAGTTCAACAAGGAGAAAAGGGCAGATGTGACTGCATTTGGCCATCTCTTGTCCCTCCCTCTGCAAGACTGAGCCAGTGTCCCTCCATCTGCAGGTCAGTTTCCAGCTGCTTTCTTGCTCTACTAGGGGCCACGTTGTGCTTGCTGCTGCAACCTTTTTCCTTGTTCCTACATGAGGTCACATCACTAAAAATATACGGCTAAGTAGGTTTGCAGAACATATTAGGTCCCACTTGCTTCTTTACTTTGCCCTCCTGGCTGACACAAATACTGCATGCAGAGTTTGTAAGGCCTCAGGAATATGAAATAGAAGTCACCCCTGCAGCCTTGTATTGGCAGCTCACCTGCACTGTGTGCAACCAAGAGAAAAAAATGCTGCTGCTGTCTGGCTTTGAGGGGGCTTGGTAGTAACTACTCACTACATACAAAGGGAGGCCTCAAAGCAAATACATAGTTAACGAAAGTGAATGAGAAAATATTAAACCACTGATTATTTTTACAACTTAATGATTGTAAAAATAGCTTAAATGACTTGGAATATTCTCTTTTTTTAATTAGAGGTATTAACCATTTAGTGCTTTTGGAACAGAGGGCTGTTGATTTGCTGGTTCTTTTTGTATTATGAGCTTTGAGATAATGGCAAGATAAATCTTTGTGGGTTTCCTCCTTATATACATATCTACATCAGAGCTGTGAAGTCAGAGGGGGAAGCTGCTCTCATAGTACTGGCACACCACCGAGCCCTTCCCCAGAGATAAGTTCTGATGGGAATGCAGGCGTTAGGGAGAAGAGCACCACAATGGCAAGATGGCAGAGGCGACTGAAGCAGGACCTTAATGTTCATCCCAGCAGTTAAAAAACAAATAAAAAATAAAAGGAGACCCCCTCCCTCCCACCCCCAGAAGTCTGCAGTCCTAAAGTGCAATTACTTTTGTGCAGTCATGTCAGGCCAGGGATCAGACTGGATGAAGTTCAAAGCACAAACATCAAACGAGTGCCGTTCGGGATTCGAGGAGGAAGGGGGAAGTAAGGAAAAGAACAACAGTTCTCAGGCATTCAAGTGCATCAAGAAAATAAATGTCCCTTTCTTTTGGAAGAAAAACAACCCCCAGTCTGGTGGAATCCTGGCTTTGTAGTCACGAAAAATAAGTTGATTTCGCTTCTAGCTGAGAATGTCCCAATATGACACAGTACAAATAAACAACAGGGCAAGAGCTGTGGCGCTGGGATATTTTTCTGGTGCCCTGCTGCTATACAGCCTTATTTTATTCTCCTCCGGTGACTCTTCAGACCTGGGTACTGACGAGGCGCACTGAATTAAAGGCGTCTGGTAGGAAGTGGCTCTCTTCTCCGGTCGGTCGGGGCTGGACCCATCGCTCGGTCTCTGGCCGTTGTACAGCAAGTACCTGCCCCGGGCGTCCTGCTCCATTTTGAAGATTTCGTACTCGGTGTGAGGTAGGCGGATGCCGAGCGCGATGCAGCCGTTCGTGTGGGTGACATCCTGCTGAACCCCGACCTGCCAGGATCCCTGTGCTCCACACTCATTCCCATTGAAGACGTTGAGCAGCGAGGCTGTGGATATATCCATGGGAGTGACCTTCATGTGATTCACTGTGAGAGAAGGAAGAGGGGAGCTTTTAGCAGAGGGACCAAAACAAAAGCAAAGCTAACATGCAGATTGGGGCATACCTGTTAAATAAAAATTGTCTCCGCTTGTTCATTCTTAAATGCATTTTTCATACTGCAGGTGTGGCCAACAAATTTATTTCCATCACTATATTTCTTTGTCTTTGTGCAAAAACTGTGCTTTTTGCACAGAACAACCCCCCACCTCCAGCTCAGTTGAAGAAAACCTGATGGCCATGTATCTCAGCCAGAGATTAAGCAGAGCTTTGCATAAGTTCCAGACAATCCTTTACAGATAAGGCCTGGTTGGTTATATTAGGTGACAGGGAGAAGAGGAAACAATAAAACTTTACCAGTGTTTTATTACCATCTATATTAATCCATAAGTGGGGCTGTTTATCATGTATTTTATATCAATTTTTAACATCTGTTACCTGTAAAGCTAATGAAATAATTAGTTCCAATTAGGAAATTTGGAAAATACCGCAGCTGCACTATCATCATATATTACATTCTCTTTTTTGCGTGAATTATAAAATATTGCTGACCTACAGAGAAATGCTTTTTCTCATATCGAAACATTGGCTGCAGCTTGCAGTATCAAATGTAGAAGTGCTGCAGCTTCTTCAGTCTAACCTGTCTGTATTTCAAAGGCGTTTAAGGCACATAAACTTTCATTTTTCAGCCAAATTAAAAAAGTTGCGAAAAGCCAAACTGAATGAGTCTACAGAAGGAGAATACAGATTTTTTCCTGGAGTGTGTTTGAGGAAAGAATATCTCAAGAAAAGGGGATCTGAATGGATTGGTGCTGGCCAAAACAGAAGCAAATAACCAGCCCTCATGGCTCCCAACACACCAAAATCCCAAATCCTCTTGCAAAAAATTTTACAGTAGTATTTGTTCAAAGTTTTATTCTGAGATTTTACAAACAGACGTTTGACTCAGTTCACATTATTTGTCCTTTATGGTGTAAGAGGTAATTTATAAAAATTGATCCTACAAATTTTATTGTAACCAAATTAGTGACCTTGATCTGTAAGGTAACTTGGCACACCATAAACCAGAAATTCAGGCAAAAACGATTTCACCCCAGGAGCTGAGCTGGGACATGCTGCATATGCAGCTCTAAAGAGCAAAAGTTCTGGAGGCAAGGGTATTTCCTACTTCCTATAAAAATCCCAGACTAGTAAATTGTGTCTTGTAGTTAGATGTTTTCCTAAATTAGACCCATGCACGAAGCTTTATGCTTCTCACATGGTAAGTGAATAAGGAGGAAAATTGCCTACAGAGTGCCTGAGGCTCTCAGAGGCTTTGCTGGGGCTGGTGCTATGGTGGGATGTTGTGTTTTGGAGATGTTTTTTTATGTGAGTGGTTCAGGCCTCTGGGATCTTTCTATCCAGAGTGCCATGGGGCTGTTTGCACAGGAAGGCTTCTCAGCTGCAGGGATCTGGGTGGCATCACCACTGAGTGCTGCTTTCCAAAGTACTCAAGGGGTTTTGGTTAGATGTCGAGTTTTTGTTCTGATGCGATTAATCCGAGCTGCCTTTAGGACATCCTTAGTTGCTTGAGGGCCCCTTGGAAGCATATGAAAAGATGTGTGTTGCTACATCTGTCTTTGATAGAAAATTATTTATACCTCTTTAGATCTGAAATGCCTTCTGAAGGTGCTTTTTAATCTCTACTGAAAGAGCCCTAGGACACAGATCTAACCTTAGGCACTAATCTTAGATACTTGAAGTCTGGCCACTGGACTCCAAGACTTAGTGATGCAAAATCTTCTTTTCTTGTGCTGTACTTAAAGACCTCTGCCTCAAACGACTATTGCTTCACTGATGTGAAATGCCTTGCAGCTGTGCAGTTTGACTGGGCATTCACACAACGCCTGAAAACTTTCCCAAGAAATGAGGAACTCCTAAAAATCCCATAATGAAATCATCAGCAACCAAATCACTATGAGCAAACTCTGCTCTGATCCACGACTACCTGACCACCTCTGCCCACAGTGTAGCAAGTCACTCTACCTTTGAACACAAACTCCGTGCCTCCCATCACTTTGGACGAGTGGACCCCCCGGCTGTAGCGTCCCTTGGCGTAGATGGTGAAGGTGGGGTGCTTGCAGATGGGGTCGGAGTAGTGGTAGTAGTGACCCTCCCAGGTGTTGTTGTTGTCGTGGAAGATGAAGTGCCGAGTCAGGAAGAGAACCTCTGGTCGCACCTCGCAGCGCTGGCTCACCCACTCTCCGTGCAGCCCTATGGTCAGATCTGCCTTGGGGGGTAGGATGGGAGGATGGTGCTCGTCCGACCGGTAGATGATTCTGCATGCAATGCATGTGCGGTCGTGGTTCTGGACCAAAGCAGAGAGAAACCCTCATTAGGCATTATCTGTGAGACAGGGTAATGAATCAGGCTAGACACTTCATGCTGAAGTGACACTAGCTACACATTTTAATTCATTGCCATTTCTTATCTTGTTAGTGGTACCTGTGGTTGTGTATGTGTAAGACTGCATAGCAGGAGAGCATTTAAAAGATTTGCACTTATCTGAAGTTAACACTTCAGTTCAGCTTTTTATAGGATGTAGAAAAGGCTGACTTTACTCTTCAAATCATATGAGAAGGTGGTAGGTGGTGATTTACTATAGTAGGGACTTCACAACACTTGTGTTAGAAATCAAGGCATTTGCTGCGCTCTTATTTTGCATGTCTTCCTTTTGGTTTTTAACTTCTGCTACTGTAAATAAGCATGGGTGTCCTAAGGACATTTTTCATTTGCATGGCAGCCTGGGAGAACAGTAACCAGTGATTTTAAACTTTTTTCAGCTTTTCTGAGCCCTAAGGCAATTTTGTGAAGTGTGTGATATGGCCGATTACCGCTGGACATGATGACAGCTTTATGGCCCTCTCCTGCAGGAACAGTGTCTGTGGTGCCTGCTGAGCTCTGTGATGGCTCACTGCTGAGGACCAAGCAGCAGCCTCAAGCAGCCAAGCACCCCCAGCCCCAGTTGTGAGCACCAAGAAGAGTCTTATGAGAGACATGCAGGCTCCAAGTCCATGGCAGGAGGGGAGGGCATTTCACACTGAGGCTTTCACCTCTTCCCATCAGAAACTGCAACTACAGGGATCTGTAGGTTTTTCCTAAGGCTAACTGTTTCTGTTTCTGCAAAGTTTTGGTCTTGTTGGCAAAAGATTGGCCTCTAAGTTTTCAAACTGTATTTTGCATTTTTTTCAATGGCAAGAGACAGCACCATTAGCTTTTGTCTCTGCTCTGTTAAATCTCGAATTAAGTTTTATGGACCAATAGAGGATCGTGATACTAAATTTTTAGCTAACTTTATTGATGACAAATAATTATTGCAAGGAGAATAAATACCATCTATCAAGGCAGAAATAGTGTTGTTGCCAAGGGTGGACTCCCCATCCCTGGAGGTGTTCAAGGCCAGTTTGGACGGGGCTTTGAGCAACTTGGTCTAGTGGAAGGTGTCCCTGTATATAGCAGAAGGGTTGGAACTAGATGATCTTTAAGACCTCTTCCAACCCAAACAATGGTATGAATCTATTTTCATATGATTCTGTTTTCCTGCTGCCTGTGTTGGGTTGGTGATGTGCTGTCTGTTTACGTCTCAGAACTGGATGATAGAGGCTTTCTGCTCAGCTGGTGACATGCAGAGGGGCAGCACTCTGAGCTGTAAGCAGGCTTATACTCAGAGTGAAAGGCAAAGACCACACAAGATGGCTTGTGCCTTCATCTCTCAAGGACACTCCCTGATCCTTCCTGGAGAGAGCGTGATGCATGGAGGGCGTTACTCACATCCACCTTGTTCAAGATGTGAGGTGTTTTCCTGAGGTGCAGTTCAGAGTGCATTGAGTTAAGAGCTAAAGCTCACCATGCAGCCATTGGGAAGAGAGATTTGTACAAATACTTTTTCTTTGAGCCCCTTTCCAGCTCTCTTTTTTGGGGTCTCTCTGAGATTTCTACATAACATGATTGCTCATATTCACTGCTCCTACTTTAAAGACTATGCGAGCTGTTACGGAGTCAGCATTTCAGCCTTCAACTCACAGCTCACTTCAGGGGTGACATTCACACAATCTTCATTAGTGCCCTGCATTTCTCCAATATGACCACAGGTAGCTTCAGAGAATCAACATACAATTTTCACAATAGATCCCTTTTACATGTTTTAAACATGGATCATATTTGTCCCCACCCCAGACCAGACAAGCATAAAAAATCTTTTCACCAATAGTGAAATCAATGAAAAGTCCACTCTTCTACATCCCTGGGATGTAGAATAATGGTCTATGTGCAAAATAACTATAAAAGGTATAGCTGAGGTTGATCTGAAACAGTGCTGGCCAACAGCCCTGCCCTGAGAAGGAGGTTGGACTTGGTGACCTGCAGAGGATCTTTCCACCCCAAAACACATGGTCTTCTGGGAACTAAGCGTCAGCATGCTATTAAAGGGAATGCAATTCTTTCCCACTGTGGAGCTTTTTAACTAATTTTAAGATACATTTTATCAGCTAAATTCTGCAAGCAGGTGCAAGGGCCATTAGTACTTAGTGAAATACAAAGAATACGAGTAATTTAACACAACTGGTAAAGTTAGCAAAGATTTATATTCAGAAAGTATTTTTGAATTGTAATAAGAAATAACTTTTTTTTTTCTTGGAGATCAACATCCCAAAGATGCCACCAGTGCCTTGCATGGACACAAGCAAAAGTCCAGGCCAGAGATCTGAGGAAGGTGCCAGTGCCTATCAACCACTTGTTTCTCCAGTGTGGCTGTCCTGTCATGGGGCAGAGTGGCATCAGTGCTCCCTAACACATTAAGGGCTAATAAACTGCACTGATGACAGTAACCTTCTATTTGTGATTGTCCCATTCACATAAAGTAAAGCCAGACAGTGAGGAAAAGACAGTGTTATAAAACAAAACACAGCTTTGGATAACAATACGACACAATTTCTGCTACAGTCCCTTCTCTACTGAAACAAGGTTGAAAGCTTTCATCGTCTCCCAGAGGAGACCTTGGCAGAGCAGTATGGTTGACATTCACATCTTATTCTCAGAAACCCATCCTCCAGAAACAAATTTTGAGCCAAGGCAATTTAGCCTGGAAACCAATGATTTCTGTTGCCCTTGTTCAAAATCTGTAGAAAACCAAATGGAAACTCAACCTGTGGTCACTCTTGGTCAACCCTTGGCTGTGGGATTCCTCTGTGGTTTCTCAGGTCTTGTGGATGGACAAGATGAAGATCTGTAATCAATCCTGTTTTCAACAACATTATTTTTTGACATGTTTTTGTCCAGAAAGGACTATCAAGCATAAAAGTTCTTTTTGCTATTCTTCTAGCAGCAGATTCTTAAATTTCATGTCTCCTCTATGCCATTAAAAACCATGGGCATTTGAGTCAAAGCTCTGATGCTGGGCAGGGAGTATTCTCATAGTTTGATGTCTTCTCCATCATACTGGGAGTGTGGAAGATGCAGAATGGTAATACCTGCAGCTGCTTAATCCCCTGGCTGTGGCCAGTGGCAGAGTGGGCAGAAGAAGGTCCATGGAGCTTCACAGTGGAAAATAATTCATAACTACAAGCAGCCCCTTTGTCCATGTCACGGGTGGGTTTATAGTATAAGGAGGAGTTACTTCCCAAAACTTATAAAACTACACTGGCTGGCATTACGCTGTGGGCAGAGATGACTCCTTTGGCAAAGTCTAGGAAGTTCCATGCTCATTCTCTGCTACTTGTCTGTAGCTCACCTGGCTCTTCGACCTCTGTGGTCCTGAACTGCTGTAACTGTGCAATCCTCCTAATTCTGAAAGCTTTTCACTAGCTCGGGAGGTCTCACCAGTTGGGCTGCTAAGAAACACCCAGCCTGATGGCCTTCTAGTTACTGATTGTGTGCCTGAATGAAGGGGCAGTGGTGAACAGGCATTTTTTGCATTGAACTGTGAGTGGGACTGGGAGAGGTTGGGGTGGTGAGGAAGGAAATAGAAGCATCCCTTTGCAGCAGTGAGACATTGGCTGGCTCAGGCACCTCATATGCCTGTACCCCAAATGCATTGCTTTGCTGAGATCAGCAATTGAATCTAAGCCCAAAAACCCCATTTTTTTTCCGCTGTGATGCTATCTTTCACAAAGTTATAAACTTCTTAGTAGAAGAATATGCCATGTGTAAACTCCCTCAGCATGATTTTTTGCCTGAGTAATGGACAAGGGAAAGATCTAGTTTTATTATGAGGCAATTTGACTTAATTTCGGAGTACTTTATGCTTAACAATTGACTGCACTCTTGCTTTTTTAGGTCAGCTGCTCTTGGCTCTTAATTACACTAGCTGAGGCTTTGCAAATCACTCCCTTTCCATGTGTCTCAGGGAAAGATTATTTTCTAAAAACAGACGTTCAAAGAAAAGAGGGAACAGAAACAGAGGACATTCGAGTCCAAACACGATTAAGTACTCTCTAATAAAAAGCTCATTTGGGCATGACATAAACTAAAAAGCAATAAAATAAGCAGTGGACAGGATGAACATCTGTTCTATGTTTTGATTATCTTAGGTGTAGAATGTAATATTTTTAATAGTGGGGTCTGGCTACGAGGACTGGCCCCTGAAATGGTTGAAGATTCCTTTCCATGATGGGTGCTTCCCTGCAGCTCTGCAATGGCAAATCCATAGCGCCACAATTCCTCACCCTCCTGGGGTGTTTCTTTAAAGCCAATTTCTGAACTAAGCCATGTGTGTCGAAAAAAGCCTGAATCTCCAGCTAGAAACTCAGCTGGGGAGAATATAGCTCATGATCTGAAAATTTCCACCAGCGTTTTTTCTTATCCCTCCCTCCTGCTGTCTCAGCTGAAGTGGTAAGAGGGCCAGAGAGCTCTGGAAGCCAAGCAGGGAGGTTTCTAATAAAAAAAAAAGCAAACAAGGATGAGGTTCCCTTGATCTTTTTCCCATTTGCTGTGGATAGTCAGAAACATAAACCCTCCCAGCATAGTTTAATTTTCTCTTAAGTTCTATGGATTTCTATGGCTGACTAGGATTAATTTGCCTCTAATAACTTCATGGTGTTTTTTATGATCAAGGCAAAAAACCAATCATACAACTGGGATGCTCTCGGAACAATAGTGTAATGAGCTTTGAATAGCACATAGAAAGATCTCTTTGGAAGGTGTTCTACTTTCCTCTGAATACCTTTGTATTTTGATGTTATTGTTAGAGAATAAGACATCTATGGACCAAGCCATTTTCAAAATGTACGGAAAATCTACCCTTTCCTTAAAGTTCAGTCAGAAGCTGAAATCAATGCTTAATTTAGGACTGCAGGATGTACTGCAAGTTGTACTTCGGGACAAAGCAAACAAGCACTGATAGTAAAGGGGAGGGCTGAAAAAATGTTTTTCAACTGCGTACCTCATTCAAACATATTTGCTCTCTCCCCTGTCTATCCAGTTATCCTTTATATCTTGAAAATGTGTCTGTATTTCAATCCAAAAATTTTTAAACACTACTTGTCTGAAACAGCTCCAATTGTAACTCAACATTTCTCCAACAGAATTACAGTAGATGGCTATTCTGATATTTGCCCATATATATAATAGAAAATTAATATCTCAACTATAACTTACTGTTTTTTCAGGGAAGATTCATTGGTCAGACAACTTAGAGTCTGAGAGATGCAGTGCATTCTTACCAAAACAGACTGAAAAATTAACACAATACTTTAAATTAGATTCTTATTTTAAAAAAGGATGTGCGTAAATATCTGATAAAGTATACACAGTCTGGATGAAAAGAGATACGAAGTAACATTTTGGTTTCTCATATTCAATTTTTCTATGAAAATCAAATGTTTCTCTTAACAAAAAATGGAAAGAGCATTTTTTTGGTTGTTTTGGTTTTTTTTTTGTTGTGTATTTTAATGGAGAATTTTGATCATTTTCTGTCAGGCTCTCTCTGTCAGTTTTTCTAGTGAATAATTGGTATTTTACCAGACCAGAGTCAGTAAAAAGACAAAATTATAGAAGGCAGTGATGCATAGTAAGGTCCTAAACCATCCAAAATATGGCAGCTGCTGTTATAGGAGGTTGGATGTTGGGGCAGACGTAGGACTACTGCTGCTCAGAGCTGGCCAGGGCTAAGAAAGCAGAAGGCAGTTCTGTGAAATGGTGAATCCAGATTGTTTTCTCAGTAGCAGTTTGTTTTACACCTGCAAAGTCTTTAAGCCTCCTTGAAAATACACAGCAGATTCCCAAAATAATTTGAGAAATTGTGTCTCTTCTTTTATCTGGAGCCACTGCACAGTGGACATTCCCATCCTATAACCAGGTGAGGAGATTCAGGTATCAGCTCTGCCTCAGCAAGATGGAAAGCACATGCTGTTTGCAATCCTCTGGGCCAACACCAGACTCCTCTCTCACCTCTTCCCCCCAGCAATGGCAGTGTCAAGCCAAAACCCAGAAGCAGATCTCATTCATGGTTGGAAAAGGAGCAGAGGTTACACCTATACAGTATGGTGAGAAGCCAGGGCTGGGAAAAGCCCCAGCACTCATCCCAGCTCCCTTCTGCACCCTCCCATCACTGAGCAAGATGCTCCACCAAGCTGTGGAGCCCACATGAGTAAACTCAGGCTCTGGTTGTTCACAGGGTCAGGTTGCTCTTGCATCAGGGGATTCCCTTTGAGGGTGGATTCTGTGGCCATCTTTTCTGACATCGGCTATGCCACATAGCACATGACCAGGTATGGCATGTTGCACCAAGCATATCCTTCTTGCGGGGACATGAGAGGTGAGGGAGCAGGCACTAGGTTTCCTCAAGCATGAGCCCAGACTTGAGCTGTGTGTGCTGTACAGATCTAACTGGTGGCCCGGGATCTTCTGGAGTCCAACTGTCACAAAATCTGGGGTGGGAAACGCCTGCCATGTGAAGGTATGTATCACCGTGAAGGGAAGTACTGAAGAAGAGGATAAAGAAAAGCCACGCTTAGCAATGACCTCACACACCCACTTGAATACCATGTGTCACAGACAGGGCTAGATGGGACAGGAACGAGGCATGCCTGGTCAGGATGCTTTAAACCTCACCGCCCGAGAAGAACGGGTACCAGGTTTTAGCGTCAGGATGAGCATAAATGGAAACTCTAGGGAGAATGTCAGCTCAAGGAAACGCTTCCAGCTCACCAAAAAAAGTTGGGTGGCTTTGCTTCACAGTGCCAAGGAGCCAAGCACACAGGAAGACCTTTATGTATAATATCAAGCTCGCTCCTCCACCACTCCAGATAACTGCACACCAAGATAACGCTTTAAAAGACAGCCACAAACTCTCTTCGCTGCAAAAGTGATAATCTGCAGGCTTTCCATGACCTCATATGAAGCTGAGTTGACTAATGTGCATTAGGCTGGCTCTGGGGAGTTGACAAGCATGGCTGACACGGTTATAATTCAGCCTGCCAAGCGGAATGAAGAATAACAAAGATTTAAAACTTTAATTAAAATCTTGAAGCAAGTAAAATGCCAGAGAGAGTGGTAACTCCTTTGCAGGGTTGTCAGATGGGGATTTCTTTTAGTGGAGAACAGAGATGCTGCAAGTAGAAAGGAGGGTGGAGATATATTTATCTGCAAATGTGTACCATATATTCTAAGATACTGAAGAACGGTTTTTATTAACTGCTCTCATGAAGTGAAAGATAGTGAAAGAAACCATTACACAACTGTTTGATCTATGATGCTGATTCTGTTGCACAACCCCTGCATGAAACTGAAATAAACACAACCAACATGAAATGCAAGCCTTCTGGTGGTTCTTTTCTGGTATAAACCACTTTAGCCTGGGCAAAAAACAAGAACAAAGAGAAAACCAGACTTGTCAGACGAATGTGCTTGCATGTCATCTATCCCATTAAGATGATACTAAATTATGGTGACATGAATGTTTTCTGAAGTATTAACAAAAAATATTTCCTGGAAAACCCAAAGGGACAGCTTAAATGTCCATCTCCAAGAACGAAGTATTGCCAAATAAAGCTGCCTTCTGTGTTTATTATGCTTTTAAAAAGCAACTTATATAGGCCTCTGAACCATGCAGCAATATTACCCGTGAGTCCTCCCTCCCCTCTTACAAAAGATGAAACTTAGATACCAACCATAAAGAATGTGCCGGTCGTTTAGATACATATGTTGAGTTGATCTGTGGTACTGCATTTGTGTTGGGGCAGGCTTTTACTGGAGCTAAGTGGAGCTTAGCAGAGCTAAGAACAAACAGTGCTAAGTGCAGATGTGGCATCTTCAAAGGAGCAGGGCCACTGCCAATAGTGCTAGCAAGCACGACATAGACCAACCTCAGTTAGAAGCTGTTTGCTTCTCTCATCTCTGTAGGGCACAACACACGCTGTAATTGTTCATAAACCTGGACTTAACCTATTTGAGCATTCTTCTGAACATTCTTTCTTTGCTCTCCCAACCAAGAGCCTTTTTCAAGTAATAATGAACAAAAGGAAATCTTAAAGTGTTAGTTTAATCTAGAAGTCTAGTGGCACTACTCAGGCAAACAAAGGAGTTTTGTCTGCCAGAATTACACTTTTTGGTTGAGATAATGTTTTGCCTATTTCTCTGAGGCACTTCACACATTTAACATCCATTTATTAACTTATGATTGCATTTCCCTGGGAGTTCCTCAAGTACATTGCCTTCCCCGATAGATGAAGTCACTATGTTTCAAAGAGATGAAGACTCAGATTCTGAAAAGCACAGAAAGCTTTGTGCACTTTGCTCTTCAACTATCTGGCTAAAGGAAAGCCCAAACACCAGTCTCCATACATTGAATTTGTGTTAGCTGCAAATGCCAGGTACTGCTGGAAGTCAGCTCTCAGAGGTGAATAAACTTGTAATAGAGAATTGATCCACTGGCATTGCATTTTCAAGGGAAAATATTTTACTGAAAGAGTGTGGCTGGCAAATGTTTGAGCATGACAAAGAGCAAAGGTCATCCTAGTACTTTTTAGGCTTCTTGTGATGTTCCAGATCACGCCAGCCTTATTCCTAAATAATGATCTAACTAGAATGACCGGTCATAATAGTCCTGCTTTGATCTTTCCCATTACTCTGTCAGATGATAAAACAGGACAAGGCATGCTTTGTTTACAAAGCAACATTGCTGAGGCAATTACATGTGAAATAAGTCTCCCAGCACTGCTCTTGGACACATTTTCTGTAGTTTAGAGGAGCCATCTCTGAAAACATCTTCTGTCCTGCACAGTGAACGAATACTGCATTCAAGCTTTCCTTCATGCTAAAAGGCCCTCTGTACATTTGCAGTTTTACATCCAGCCTCCTTGGTGTTGCCCTAATGGGGAATGCTTTGTGTAGATGGTGTAGACATGTGATGGTGGCCAAGCAGCTCCCTATCCTGCCCTTTCCACCCATGTGCTCTCTCATGCTGGCTGAAGAAGCTTCCTGTGCAATAGCTTGAATCCGTTGATACACTTGCAATGCCAAGAGACATCAAAGATGTTTATCTCCATTCATCAACCAGTCCTAACTGATATCTTGAGCCGGGTTAGGAAATGGCTAAGATAAATCCACAGAGTGATCTATTCATCATTTGCACTCAGGAACTTCCATGTATTTTACGGGAGGAATTTGTTTAAGGTATGCTCTTATCTAAGGGGATTTGTAAAGCCTTAAGAGATGACATATTATATGTTTTTAAAAGCTCCATGATTTTATATGAACATTTGAGATACGGTAATCTGTGAATTTATTCAGATTTGTAGCTCAGCATAAAGCTGTCTGGTTTTTGGACAGCCCTTTTGATTTACCATCCTGTGGTGAAATTGCTGCAGGAATTTGGATAAGGTCCAATTCCGTTTGTTTAAAGTCTTGATCATGTGACTTTGGCATTCCTAACATATCCAGGAATCATTTGCTTTTAATTACCATTCATTTCAACCACACAAGTAATGAATGTAGCTACCACATCCAACTTAACAGGCTGTGTAAACTCTTGAGCTGGGTGGAACTTTCTTCTATATAGAGGCTTAACTATAAATTTAACTCAAAATGTGAATCCTCTTAACTTATTTTAGGCAGGCCTTTATAAGTCCAAAATATAAATAAATTAAAAGGAAATGAAAAAAGCCTTAAATGAAAGATTCCACACAATACACCTGATTCACTTCAGAAGCAATTTCCTGGCCTTCCCAACCTCTTGGTATGACTGTGGAAACCTTAAAAAAACAAGTTGATTTAATGTTTCTATTTATTCATGGTGTCCAGTTTCCAGAGGAGCCTGTGAGTTGTAGTTTTAAACTCAATTTAGCATTTAAACTCATTTTCAGCTGGGTCCCAGTGGAGCAACAATTAGAAAAGGAAAAGAGTTCAAAAAAGAAGGGTTATAACCTTTCAACAGTATGTTTGCCTGGACATTTTTTTTTTTTTAAAAAAAAGCACTTCTGTTCCTATTCTTCCTACACTTGGCAAATGCCAGGTCAGACGGCTGGGTACAAATCAACACCCAGGAATCTTTCATGGCAGCTGAGGCAAAGGTTCATTTTTCAGGGGTATTGCTGTTTATATCATGCTGAAAGCCTAGTATCAGCAGGCCCAGCTTCTCTTGAGATGAAAGAAATCTCAAATTCAATCTGAGCAAGGGGAACCTACTAGAAAACATAAAGAGAAACTGCACTGTTGCACACTTAAAACTATTGTTAAACCTACACGTCTTTTGCTATTGAAGGCTCTACCTTAGACTGGTATCTCAGCAATCCAGATGCTGTGTATATATATGTGCTATACATACATTGTGTGAACCAAGCAGACCAGGCAGACAGTGGTTGGAGGACAAACAGAGTAATGCAACTTGTCAGAAGTCATAACTGGCCAAACTGGGAGTCGAGTAGCTGCCTGCTAGTCAGGACCTGGGGCCCCCACTTATTACTCTACAGCAGTTTTATCATGGGGAACTGTAATCTATATGTATTTTGATGTACTCCAAGCTAAGCTGTGCCCTTTTAGTCTGCAGTAGTACTGTTACAAATGGGCTTCCAGTGACATAAATCCGGCCTCAATGATTCAGCCTTTGCCAAGACCTGGCTACCAAAAATCACTTTTCATCTCCCCCAGTTCTTGTAAATACAAGACCTGGAAGCCTCCCCTGGGATCCACAGTGCAGGCTCTCCCAGCTGCAGTGCACAGTACTATCTGGACATGTGGGGCTGCTGGATAACAGTGTGCAGGGTGACTCAGGCAGGCTTGTCTTCCACATAGAATGTCACCCACTTGTGTCAGAATGGATTGGATCATGCCTGAAATATTGGGCTTTGCGAACATAAATGAGAGTATCAGTGCTCTCATTGTTTATTTTACTAACCTGTCTCAAGAAACAGACCTGTTATGTTAAGATTTGATCTCTTTAATTTGAGTATTATATTTCAGAGGGAAAAAGGGATGCTACAGCAGAACAGACAGGCAGGAAAATCACTACAAGCGTGTCCTAAAATTACAGCAGACCTGGACAACAATTTTAATTTTATAAAGCTGGCTGGGGATACATCTGACTATTCTGACTGTAATGGAATTACTACAAGGTGGAAATGTAGGCATTCACTATGTTATCTGTCAGCCCATAATAAGACAAGTAGATTAGACCAGAAAAAATATTCAGCTACAGTGAATTAAATCAAGATTTCATCTCTGTTTCATGTCATCAGAAAAAGATGTACAATATTTTTTAGAACAGATACAATATAGCTGGTGTCTGATAATTTCTATCAGCAGATACCTACAAGGAAGAGACACGGCAAAGAACCCTCACTCACAAATAAGTAAGGTGAAAGCTGATGTGCTTGTTTGAATTAATTAAAGAAAACCAAAATTTTGATGAGGATTGTGCTGTGGTTCATCTGCTGCTAAGTTGTAGCTGATTTTTGAACTGTTTGTGACTAGATGATGACAAATGGTGGTAATCCATTAGCTGGAAGTGATGCTGCGGCAGCACCCAGCTGGAACATACCAAGGGCAGTGGCACCTGGCAATGTGGTCCCAATTGCTGCCTGCCTTTGAAATGTCACCAGGAAAAACCTATACATGGCCTTCCTGCTACAGGCCATCAGTGTCTACTGTTTCTATTTGAGTTTTATTTAGCATACTATGGGTTGATCTCTTCCCAGGGAAGCTGATGGCACCTTGAGGCCCATTTGAAAACTGAATTATCAAATGGAATTAGAGCCCCATTCAAAATTCACCTGTTTTTCACTTCATTAACGCATGTGCTTACATCTGGATCCATGACCTGCACAACTCATCAGTTTTTTCCCTTCACGCTGCCCCTTTCATGTGACTACCTTCCAATTTCCTCTTCTCTTCAGGCTCTGGATCACCCAACTTTCATATGCTGATACAGTTTCTCTCTCCTTGGCACCCCTGCAGCTATGTAAGCATCCACTGATGCTTGCTCCTCTTCTTTCTCAGTTCTATATAAAACCTTCTTCTCAGCTGCTAGCCTACAGCCATGGTCCTGGCCAACCACTCCCATCTCTGTCTACAAACTTTTGATTCCATCTTCAGAGTGGCCTCTGTTTGCCTTAGTTCACCAGACTAATTTTGCTTATTTTTTGCAGTCACATAAACCACAATAAAGTTACTATTCTCACAAAGTAAGTTCTGTGATCTTCTATTAATTGGCCACATCTTCTGTAAGGCTGCAATGGACCGCTTGTATTAGAAGCACATCTACCTTTTAGGTTACACCAGTGACTCACTCAGAAGAACTGAGTAATTTGGGCTTTTACACCAGTATCTCAAAAAGAGGGCAGATACACATACACACACATACCTTGGCATTTTGAAGGGGAGGTTGGTAGCTAGAGGGCCGATAGTACCTCCTCTGAGCAGCATCAGTATGAATGTCTCCAAGGAATAGCTCCTCCACAAGATGGTCTAAATTGTGGTGCAGGTACTGCTTCTCCACACGGATCAGCTGGAGTTCGTGCATGGCAAAATTCAGAGCTTTGGTGCATTCACAGCCATTCTCTTCTCTCAGCAAATCATAGCTCACATCCTGCTCCCAGGGACTATCTTCTGGGATAAATCCAGGACATGTATGGTTCACCAACTCACTTAATTTTTTGGCTACTGCTTCGTTGTGGCATATGATCTGTATGTTGCGCAGCTGGTAGTCAGCTTCAGTGCCCCCTCGGATGATCCAGGACGCTTGCCGGAGCCGTATTTTGCCACGTATAACTAACGTGTAGATGGGGTTTGTGCAGCGATTGCCACCATAATAGAACTGATAGGCCTTGAAAGTATTATTGTGGTAGAACCTGTAAGATCTTGTGATGAACTCTGGGCCTGCTCTGACTTCACAGCTGTGGGAAGAAAGCAAGCGGGGAAACAAGATTTTAGCAAGGTGGCACATCATGTACACTACAGGTAACAAGACCCACACCCAGAGACACCTGGCTGTAATGTCCCCCTGGCACAAATGGGAGTAAATAGGAACTGGGTATCTGCGACCTGCCAACTAACCAACAATTCTCTCTGCTATTATTAATGCACTGCTTCATGGTTATCATATCAAAAGGCTTTATCTTGTAGGTTTTAAGACTTTCAATTATGTTTGGCTTTTTGTTTAGGGACCACTATGAGACTCAATACTTTGAAAAAAGTAGCAGCTTATCAAATATCTATTCCTCTCTTTCGCATGGTTGATTTAGCAGAATGACTGACAACACCAGAAAGTGAAATTATGTATATCCATGGAACAGCACAAAGAATTGGCTTCTATGCTGCTTTAAAAGCATCTCAGTGGAGTTCCACGTGCTCTGGTCTGTTGAGAACAGAGGAATCATGTCCTCAGCTTTCCCACACAAACATTCAAACAGGGGTGGCAGTTAATGCAAAACTTCTACTTGGCTTGAATTTGGACCATGCAAAATTCAGGTTTGTGGATTTTTTTCCTCTTACTTTTTATTCCTTTTTTTTTCTGAAGGTACACATGGCAATTAAAGTCCACTTCCCGTAGAAAGCCCTTTTGTGCCTTCAAATTGTTCCCCTTGTCACCTCTACATTGTTTAAATAAATAGAATTCTAGAATCACTAAGGTTGGAAAAGACCTCTAAGACCACTGAGTCTAACCATTAACCCTGCACTACAATGTTCACTACTAAAACACACCCCATGTGCCACATCCACATGCCTTTTGAACACTTCCAGAGATGGTGACTCCACCACTACTCTGAGCAGCCTATTCCAATGCCTGACTACCCTTAGAGTGAAGAATTTTGTCTTAAAAGTTAATCTAAACCTTTCCTGGTGCAACTTGAGACCACTTCCTCTCATCCTGAAATACACTCCTTTCCATTCAAAAACCCCATTCCTACTGTACTTCAAATGAGCATGTGAATATTGCCTGCTGAGACACAGAAAGCAAAATAGCTCTCTGAATTACAAGTCATCATGTATAAAGAGTTACAGAACTAGTGAAATACAGCTTCTTAATTTCTTTTGCTAATAAAACCTGCGCTAAACACATGCTCTGAAAACAAGTACCCATTCAATGGACCTAATGCACATAGACAAATATAGTACAATGCTATGTTTGAATAAGCATCCACTATGGCAAGTTGGTAGGCTCCTTCCTATTCAAAGAGAGATTTAAAGATATTTCACAGCATGCTGTTTAAAATCCAGACTATAAATTGATTCATCAAGACAGCTTTATAGTATGCTATTCTAATATATGTAATGCTGCTCCTTCTCCTTTCATGCATAAACATATAGAGAGCATCTGGAAATTAGAGCATCACCATATTAAAGAATATATTTTCCCTGCTGTTTAAAGTGGGAACATCCACCCTTTCCTCTCTCCTTCCCCCTCTTCTTTTCCCCATCTCCAGCACCTTGTTTTATCTTTCCTTACCCAGTAGAGACCCAGTGGCCCTCAATATTGGGAGGCATCTGCACAGTGATCCGGGCTCCATTGTGCAGGTGTTTCAGCATATGATGACACTGTGACTCCTTGAAAGCCCTCCATGCACTCTTCTCCAAGGACCGAGGGTGGGACCTGCTGTCCGGGTGAAGAAGAGCAGAACCTTCTCCCAGCCCTGTGATAGAAAGCATAAATGATATCATGAGATGCTGCTGAGAAAGACTTCAACGTGATGAAGGGGATTGTGAACATCTTGTGTTGA
Source organism: Campylorhamphus procurvoides (assembly GCA_013396655.1). Classification (NCBI taxonomy): domain Eukaryota; kingdom Metazoa; phylum Chordata; class Aves; order Passeriformes; family Dendrocolaptidae; genus Campylorhamphus; species Campylorhamphus procurvoides. Next base: position 120,455 of record WBMV01009137.1, on the reverse strand, counting down.
ACAACATTTGCTCATATTGTTAAGTGTCTGTAAAAATACTGTTTACATTTATTTTCTCATCTGAAAAAAAAAATTGTACAGGAAGCTCTCCATTTCTGTCAGACCACTAATTCTCCACTACATGAATTTGCTTTGTGAAATACACTAGGGAAAAGAGCTCGAACCAAAGTGTTGTGTTTCCACACCCAGGAGATGTGGCCCTGAAAATGAATTTTATAGACACCTCTGTAATCTCTGGGCAGGACAATCAAAAACCTGGACCTTGAAACTCTTAGAAAGTTGCGTCCAGATCCAGACATAAACTTTGTGGTTTCAGCTCACCTCTGATTTGAATGCTTCTATAATAAACTTGCAAATAAAGACTGCTCTTTAAAGTCAAGGGAAAACAGATATTAAAAGCAAAGCCTCTGCACACAGGAAGCCTCTGTGATGACTGAGGTGGTCAATTAAAGGCAGATTCTGCTATTTTTATTTTAAAGGGGAAAAAGAATTTAAAGAACTAATTTTATCTCCAGCACATAGTAATTTTGGTTTCTACTAATGTACAAAATATAAGATCCACCAGCACGCTCTCTACACAATGTTAATTGAACAAAACGAATACATGGCTTCAAAAGGAAAGTCTTTACTCTTTTAGGCACAGCCTTCTCTTAGATATGTTGGAAAACATGGATCAAAAGAAAAACACACATCTAGGGGTTAAAAGGTGACAAACATCAACTTTACATCCCATGCTGGGAACTGTGTTACATTGCCAGAAGGAATTTGAGTACCAGAGGGCTAGGAAATGGATATGGGGTGGGGTGGAAGGGCTGGTTGAGTGCCTGGGAAATCATGGCAGCCACCTCAGGAAAAGGATGTGTCACTAAAACATGCCCCTGGAGGCAGGGTTTGGGATAGATCCCCATCTTTTCTGGTGCCTACTTAGCTGACCAGGCTCAGAAACTGTGCTTTTGGGGATGACCAGTGTGTGGTACGACCCTACACTGTGCCAGGCCACCTAAGACAGGATCCTAGACTTTATGTCCCAGGCCCCATCTAACACTTGTGCACATGCTTGGACAGTGTGCAACATTGCTACAGATATTACACAAAAAACCTCCAGTATTATTTGGTGTTAGGTAGACACTGTCTTAAACTTTTGCCATTTCTACTGGGAAAAAAAAAGGGGGTGGTGTCAGTGATCCATGATGTTGACAAGGTCTTAGATCTTTCAGAAGAAACTTGGGTAACACCTAGGACAATGGTATTGCTAAATATATAAATACATGCCAACCATTTAAAAATAGCAATTCCTAAGCCAGAGACAAGGACTTATCCAGTAGACAGGGTAAAGAATGATCAGAAAGAATACAATAAATACCGAATTTAAACAGTGCTCACCACCAAATGATCCCAAGATTCAATGAGATTAATGAATACAAGCTCACAAAGTCTACCGGAGAATCTGGTAGCTTTGTTGCAGGTTACAAACAATTCTTCAGTGTGAATGGGAATTTATGGCCTTGCTTTCCAAAAGGTAATAAATACTAGGGATGCTTTGATATTTGATCACACCATCTGAGATGCCCTTACAGGAGCCTGATTTTCAGGGGGTCAGTATTTCTCCCTTTCTGGAAGTCAAGGCTTCTTAGGTATTTCCACAGTGCTGAGCAGAATGACTCATGTTAGCACCAAACAACTCCCATTCTGTAGCCAGAAATGGTACAGCAGCCTCAGAAGTAGTATGGCCATGGCAGGGTGATGTTCCGCTTGAGCTGACTACATCTTTGGAGAGGCAGAATGTATTAGATTGGATCTGTGCTTCATGTACATGGTGGTACAGCCTCCTGGGCTGAAGCCAGCATTTGCTGTGCTGTGCTGTGTCTGCAGCCCACCTCACCTGGAGCAGCACTTCACAGTCTTATTCAGCCTACCTGAAACCTTGCGGGCAAGGGGCAGATATCACAGGCCTTCACACCACCAGCAGAACAGGTTCAGCCAGGTACAGGTAAACCTACTAGTATGTTTGTTTTTGTTATGAACCACAGCTAGTGACTGACAGCTTGCCTTCTAACACCCGTCTCCATCTCTAAGTCTCCACACACCCAAGAAGTCCATGTTATTTCAGAACCTCATTTTGAAATGGACTGAGTGCTTCTGCCCACAGGCTCAGAGCATCTTTTGGGTCAGAAGCAACACCACCTGCAAGGTACCTCGTAGAGATTATAGCCACCAGTACTAAGTTTCAACAGGGTGTCTCCTGCAGACAAATTATCTCACACTGAGAAAGACTGAAACTGACATTTCCTCTTGAAGTTGTGAAGTATTTGAAATCTTCCATGAAGAAACGGTTTTGAAACTGTTCAAATGACTATTTCCAAGGCATATTTATTATACCACTGGCTTTTAAGCAGTTGTATTTTGCCTAGCTTGTGTCATATGATTCATGAATACAGATGAACCCAGAAAGCATTTAATCATTTAAGCATACTTGGGCAGTTATTTTCTTCCAGCAAAAATCCTTCTGTGGGAGGATACCATCTTGCATATGCACATATCAAAGAAGAAAACACAGTAACCACATAAGACATTCCCAATTATGCCCTGAAAGAAATAATGAAAAGAGTTTTTGACAAGAAGTCAAACTTTATGTGGTATTATACAAAGTCTTCTCTATGATAAAGCTCAAAAAGCAATTGTGTCCCAACCCTCCATGTCACATGTACGTAGTTCTCACCACAACTTGCAAATAATAAACTGCAAGCAGTGGTCGGAAGGAGATTCACATTTCTAGTCCTAGAGACCTGTACCTGAAAAGGGTATTTGTTTGGGATTCTGTCCATCCAGCTGTGACAAATGAAAGCAAAAACAGGCACGAGAACATAGTGAAGGCTGGAGAGACAGAGGAAGAGATGCAGAAAACACACACGTAGAATCACAGAATGGTTTGGGTTGGAAGAGACTTTATTCAGTTTCACTCCCCCTGACCCTAGGCAGGGACACCTCCTACTAGACCAGATTGGTCCAAGCCCCATCCAACCTGGTCTTGAACAGTTCCAGGGATGGTGTATCCGCAGCTTTTCTAGGCAACTTGTTCCACTGCCTCATCAGTCTCACATTTCTTCCTAACATCTAATCCAAACCTACTCTCAGTTTAAAGGCATTGTCCTTGTCTTATCACTACATGCCCTTGTCAAAAGTCCCTCTCCAGCTCTCCTGTAGGCCTCTTTCGGCACTGGGAGGCTGCTGTAAGGTCTACCTTTATAGCAGGGCCTTCTCTTCTCCCAGCTGAACAGCCTGAGCTCTCTCAGCCTGTGTTCACAGGAGAGGTGCTCCAGCACTTTTTCGTGGCCCTCCTCTGGACTTGTTCCAACAGGTCCATGTCCCTTTTCTGTTGAGGAACCCAGAGCTGGATACTCTAGTGGGGGTCTTACAAGGGCAGAGCAGAGGGGCAGAATCACCTCCCTTGACCTGCTGGCCACACTGCTTCTGATATAGCCTAGATGATATGTTTGGCTTTCTGGGCTGCAAGTGCACATTGCTGAGAAATGCTGAGCTTCTCATCAAGACCTCCAAGTCTTTCTCCTCTGAGCTGCTCTCAATAATGCTAAGGAACATCATATCAATAGGACCTAAAAATCAGAATATGAAATACAGCATAAAATTAAGAGACAGCAATGGGACCTTCACCTATGACTGCCTTGCTGGGGCAAGGAAATAATTTAGGACAAACTTCTTCCTTACAAAGTAATAATTTCAACACTTTTGTAATCACTGACATATGCCTGTAGATATAACTACCATACAAAGGAGATGTAACTTCCCCCTTGTACCATCTGCAGATCAAACGCCAGGACCGGCAATGTGCTTCCCACACAGAACAGTAAACCAAACACCATCTTCCTGTGTTTTTCCTCACAGCAGGTGCTCAGAAGCAGTGAACTGTCCCCTTGCCCTACCCTTGGCAGTGCACATGAAGTGTTCTGCAAAAATGACGTCCTGCAGGGATGATGTCACTAATTTTAAAAGATTTGACCACGTTAAATGGGACATTGCTGGAAGGCTCAAGGTTGAAACATGCATTCATGAAACTGGGAAAAGGATTTCATGAGCCTTTAGAAGCCCACTTTGGAGCACAGATGCAGTTGCAACATAGTTGGAGCCACTACTTTCATTCAAAGACATCCAAGTCTGCTGTTCTCTACAGCACTGACAGATGGTAGGTTTCCATATCTCCATGACTGAGTAGCTCAGACCCAAATGAGAATATCTCAGACTCTGACTGACTGTTTAAATTTTTGTATGTTATGAAGGAATTTTACCCACTTGTAAAAAAAAAAAAAAAGACAAAATCCACCCACCCTGTTATTACTCAAAAGTGTGACAGACTTCAAAGAAACAAGAAAAAAAATCTTTGCACGAGACAAACAGCAATAATTTTTTAAGCCTCTGGTTGGCTCTCACTTTAGCCACACCACAACCAGAGATCATATGATTGTATCACCAACTCCATAGTATCTGTTTTCACAAAGGAACAAGTCCAAAAGGAAGAGGACAATTCCATAATCCACCAGAAATTCCAGGAAGAAAAACAAAGCATAATAAAAGCATTTTATGATGAGCTGATCTCCAGCTTCTCTTTCAAAATCAAGCCCCTAGCAGTGCAGGTCACACGTTTAGCACTAAACTAATTGAATACAGTACAAGACTTGCTACAGCTCACTGGGAACCCCTGCCCAGGCCCTCATAGATCACACTTTATAGGGGAAGAATGCAACATCCATCTCAGGGGGAAAGTGGAGGTCTGTACAGCTGCCACTCCAGTAAGCTGTGGATAGGAGCATGCACCATACCAGACAGAGGGCTTCAGCCTCTCAGGTTCGCCTATAAACCTCTATCTGATGTGGGAACAACCATAAAGATAAAAATAAAAGATAAAAATAATTGTTAAGGAAAGATAGGTTACTTTCAAGTTCTTCAAAGATTTCTGCACGTAGCCGGGAGTAAAATACAAATCTTAAAAGGGCAATCTGTTGGCAGCCCATTAACCAAATGTGTTTCAAAAATGGTTATAACAAAATTCTCTGCCAACATTTCTACAAAAAACTGCAAGCTGCTACAATAAATGTTTTGGTTTTCTGAAAAATAGTATGCAAATACAATTGCAACAAAGATAAGTAGAGCTGTGCTTGAACACAAATAGTTTTAATTTAATTTGTGCCTAAACATCCTGGCCAAATTTTGTTCACAGCTATGCCAGACTGCTAAAGTATAAGGCAAATAATCTTAAATCTTAACCTGTTTAGATTTTATCAGTTTAATGAACACCTCTACAAGAATCTAAGCCATGGCATCAAACATGTCCAAGTGTAGCGCTTCAAACCAGTTTCAAATCTGCCAGGTGTTCATCAGGTCCATCTTTTGCTAAATAGAACAGATGTTACCTGAAAGTAGGATTCAAATCTGGATTTGGGCTGGGATTGCTAAGCAGGAACCACTTCAAGTTTCTTTTTTTTTTTTTTTTAAATTTCTAGCAATATAAATATAGACAAGCACAATTGTATTAGGAATTAAAAAAAACTTAAGTGAGCACAATTTCAAAATACATGATGGCTTCATCTCTGCTAGAAACATTTTAACATTCATGTTTTACTCCTGCAGCAATCTTTTTTCAAGTTAGAACTTGTCTGAAACTTGAAAAACCTTACAACAGATAAAGAATAATTGGCTGGATTAACTTTATAGCTCTCCTTATCTGGGCAGTTGCCCTGCACAATTAAATAAACAGCCATTTGTATTATGCTCTTTCTCGATGTGGGATAGCATTAGATAACGCCCATGGCAAGCCTTTAGCTACAGCACAAACTTACATAATTGCCATGGAGAATATAATGTCCCGTTACCAAGCCCCGACCTGTGTTTACCAGTGTTTTCCCTGCACTTGAAACTTCAAAGAGTCCTCGAAGGACTGGGACCTAAATTAGCTACTACAAACAAAAGGGTTGGGAAAGGAAAGCCGGGGTTTATGGCCATGGAAGCAGACAGGACAATGACTTCCTTTCACATATATCTGTTGCCTCTCTTGTGCATACAGAGTTTCCAAGTACAGCTTTACCCGAAGAGAGACAAATTGAATGTTTCAGGGCATGGAAGATCCTGAGGAGAAATCTAAAGTATATTTAGAAGGTACAGCAAAAAAAAACTTGCCCAAGGCTGACAGGCCCAGCATGGAGGTCCCCTGTTACCCTACAGCTCAGTCCTGACTCAATGCCCCACCTTGGAAAAGGTCAGAGAATCAAGCACTAAACAGTTACACAGCTCATAACCTCTGCTTAGTTGAAGCTCTTAATTGGGATGGCTGCTGCTACCCATGCAAGGTGAAATGGCACTGCCTGGAGCATGGGCTTCTTTAGGAAACTCCAAAGGGTCTGCCAACTCACCTCCCTTCAGGGGAGTGGGAACTCTGCCACTGACACGAGTGTGGGCAGCGCTGGGACGTCAGTGCAGCTCAGTATCAGAGGTTGTTTGGTCTTGCTCCCTGAAAAAAAGATCTGCTCCCTGTCAGCAACATCTGCCCCATCCATCCTCCACCCACACCCTGGCACTGGGATTTATTCCAGAACCGCTCCTTACTCCAATGGGACTTGTGTCTGAGTAAAGACAATGCTAAACAAGCTCACTACATATAATCCTACACCCTACCAGCCCTGCTTAAAGCATCACCTTAATAGTGAATTTTACCTTCGATCTGAGCAGCTGAAGGTATTTACCTTCAGCATGGTTGAGGCTAGTTTTGGGCCTCATCATGTGACAGTAGACTTCCCACAGACACCCTACAAAGAACAGAAAAATTACCCTTTCTGTCAATGGCATCTGCATTTTGCCACTGTTAGCCCACAGTCGAGCTACAAAGTTGAGTGAGTCTATACTGACAAAATAGTGAATAAACCCAAGACCATCTTCTAACTCTCTCTGCAAACTCTACAAGTCTTACACTAAGCAGTGTGTCTTCCCATCTTTCTCTCTTTATTGTCTTCCAGATTTTGAAATGCATTATTTAACTGAAGGAACAGACCACATATGCCTTTTGCACAGAGCACATGTTCATTTTATGGCTATCTTCTGATGTATTTGCTTATTTTCCGGAAAAGGTTTTGAAATAAAACACTTCCATGTAACTACCTTAAGCAATATTGCCAGAGAACTTCTAAAAGCATAAAATTTTGCCCTGAAAAGCCTATCAGTCTTGTCTTCATCATCTTTATTAGTACCATTTCCATGATGTTATCAACTAATTGCTTTAAAGTTTCTAATTCATTACTCTAAGAGTAGCATAATCAGAAATACACTGAAGTTTCTTTCTAGTATCTGCCTTTGTAATATAGAAGTTTACATTTACAAAAGAAAATAGCCAAATTTGTTTTGAATTCACTTGAACGTAGCTTTTATTAATCAGGTTTTCTGGAGCTGAATGATCTTTGCATTTGACATCTGAAACTTCTGTGGTTTTTTGTCTAAGCAAAGAAAACAGTGATAATGGACAACTTCCAGCTGCAAACTTTTTTTTTCTTTAATGACACCGTACAGGCTTTTGATGAATGAGCGTAAGTTTTTCCAAATTTCGAGTCAGTGATATTAAAAAAGGCATTTTGTAATATAATGAAAGCAGAAGCTTCAGCCTTACAGGACACTTTAACTTGTGTTACAAAGCTTTAAGCCCTAAAAATCCTCAACCACCCACCCACCCACACTCACTCAATTTTAACCCTTAAATTGCCACATACAATAGAAGCGCAAAAAGAAAACATCACATGCTATAAGGAAGCTTAACACTGCAATCCCCTGTGATTGCTGGTTATTCTTATGTATTACCAATTCGGGCTAGCCGCTGACCCAAGGATGCTTCTATTGGCTCAATGGCATGGAAGGAAAAGCTCTAGACCAAGTCAAAGCTAACAAGGTAAATACATTTACGTGGACTACATTTCAGTGCCTTATATGCCACTGATAGAACTTACAAGAGGGCAGCAGTTTCCAAACACTTGAAACTCTTATCCAAACTATGCACATTACCAAGGTGTTCGCCTTTATGTACAAGGCAGTGAGTTATACATTTCTACGAGAACTTAGGCTTATGTTACTCGCTGAAATATAGTTGTAGATGGAAGAAATAGAAGACTTTCCTTTGTCATCCTCTTTTGGCAGCTGCTATTTTGATCTGATCACTGGCCCTGATTTGTTTCCTGCTCCAGCCAGGGTTCAGCTCTGCTCTGTAATTCTAAGCAGATGAGCCAGGGAGTCCAACCCTGTAATTACACCTCCTCTCTTTACCCTCTAACTTCAAACCTCCCATTTCAACTTTTACATCTCAGATCACAGAGTTTTAAAGAACACCTCTGGCATCCTGTCAGGTCTGGATCAGCTAAACATGTTTCTATGCTCTCTGAATTTCATAGCTGAGCTGTGAGATGGGTATAAAACCCCCTCCTGGGGAACAGGGTCTCCTACTCTTTCTTTCTCAAAACAAAATACACCATCAGAAGCCCATGCTCTTTATTATTTATTAAATACCATCTGTGTGCTTAGCACTTGTACAAACACAGAGAGAGACAATCCCTGCTCCACAAAATCAACCCCAGGAATAGCTTTGAAATCCTCACCCCAGCTCACAGATCTCCCACTGAATCCATGTAGGTCACTTGCACTGCAACAGTTAAAAAAAAAATCCTCTTTTTACGAGTAAGCTTGGGGTCCTAAGAAATTTAACTGAAGAATGCTGGATGTGACAAAGGACTTCAGAATTAGGAACACTCTTCAAAACGATGCTGTAACTGAGTAGCTTGAGTCACACTTTCAGAACGATATCGCACCCAGAGTTTTCAAATGTGGCTGCGAAATGTTAGACATAGCTAGGCAGCTCATTAAACAGCCTCTTTTTCAGAAGTTTCTCTTGAAGACTTTCTGGAGAGATGGGTTATTTGTTTAAGTGCCTAAAAATGGATTTACAAGATGAACTTTTAAGTTTGAATAGGCTGACTTTTCTCACTAAAATTTTGCTTACTGTGCAGTTTCAGAGAGATGTCAGTCCAGGGCTAAACTGAGAGACTGTCAAAACAGGACCGTGTGTAGTAACACTTGGAATCTCTGTGCTCTGCAGCAAAACAGTTTTAGTTGGGCGTAAGACCCGGTGCCGGCACACTTCAGCCGACGGAGGCTTCTCAGATAATACCTCCGTGGGAAGAGCCTCTTCCCGAGGGAGGCGGAACGCGGGCCCCGCAGAGTGTCTCGGCCGAACCCGCCGGAGCGGGGCAGCGCCAGCCCTTGCCCGGAGGTGAGTGAAGAACCTGCGAGAGGCGCCCGGACCGGCCGCTCCATCCGAGCGCTCCCAGGCGCGCAGCACAATGTGCCGACACTCAGCCCGGACGGGGCGCGTTCGGCGCGGCTTTGCCCGCCCGGTCCGCCCAGCACGGGGCTCCAGGAGAGCCAGCGGGTGCCCCACACGGACGGCCCCTCTGCTGCACCCCTGTCCCGAGCAGACGGGACCGAGCGACGCGGTCACCGCGGCACAGCGCACCCACCCGCGACCCTCTGCACCGAAACCAGCCGGCTCTGCGGAGCGCCCCGTGGGCCGGGACCCGCGGGCAGGCAGGCAGGCAGGGAGGGAGGGAGGGAGGCAGGGAGGAGCCGGGCGGCACTCACCGTGCAGCAGCAGGGCTGGGAACAGGTACCGCATGAGGCTGCCGTAGGGCGCGCACATCTCCGCGGCGCGCT